>JAQFYC010000713.1:0-48006 GCA_034694165.1 Tomocerus mixtus
CAACTATTCTACTAAGAGCAAGCCACGGAGAGCTCCAGACCGACACCCTCTCACCTCAGAAGGCAAACGAAGACTCCATCTACTATGCTATCTGTATAGAGAAAATCTTTATACATGCTATAGGAACCTAAAGTAAATTTTATGCACCTTAGAAATATGTAGCTACAACTACTACAGAGATAAAATGAGTGTAAATTTGTAGGAATGAACATAGAATGGCTAGAGAGTAGGAAGGAAAAGCAATTATCTTGTGGATAAGACTTTATTGCATCATTATACATTACATCTGAAGCTAATGTAAGCCAAGTCAAACCATAAACTTAATTAGAGATACTTGCTAACAATAAACTTAGTTGGGAGCATCTAGTTAATTGTAAGTTAAATAGCTAAGTAGTTGTACTAGAGTCGCTTTATGTTTACATGTAGAATGAAACAGAGATAGAAGGAAATTTGGTACATTTGCATAATATTAGTATACAGAATAGTAACAGTAGTGCATGCGTTGCATTTATATAAGAGTTAGATGTGTTAGATAAAGAGTCTGGCATGGCAAAATATGTATGTAACAGGTATTGTTGCATGGAGAAATAGATATAGAAGCGAAGACTTTGTATTTTTGTTATGTGTATGAGTATATAGAGTTATAGTTAGAAGATGTGTTCATTTGTGGTCCATGAATGTAATGCAATGAGATCTTTCTTTCTGTTGTCTGTCACATCTTATTTGAAGTCAACAATCTCAAGACAGAGAACTCTTGTCGTGCTTCGTGCTCCACTATCAACTATTATGTTATCAGTGTACGAGCACTCGAAAGTGATTCCTTGCCCCTTACGACAGTCATTGTACAAGCTATCTACATTCTAGATAAATATTTCAGCTGCACAGGCAGAATACTCATCCTCAGTTTAGTCGAGTAAAGTAAAGTCAAGTCACTGACAATCATTCGAGGTGTAGATCACATCTCTTACACATACTTGTTACATTGTAGCTAACTGCATACGATTAGATCTGCATGACAACCTAATTACCCATACTATTGCTCCATTCTCAACGATACTCTTTCTACTCTAATCTCTATTCTGCATCATTCTAAATGTAAATTCATACATACATAAGTACGTGCGTACGAATGTATTACCTACATTTTCAATTGGCCTTTCTTCGTTTTATTGTCCTCCTGTTCGATCTTTTCTCCTTCGACTTTGTTAAGCTTCAGTGGATTAGACATTGTCAAACATGGTTGATTTGTGTCAAAGAGCTAAAGTTTTTTACGCCGTTAATACTCCAAGCCATATAAAAGAACCTTTCTTAGAATCCACGTGCTCTTTGTATAATTATATTAGTATTAGCTTCCTAAACATAAGTGTGCATATGTTGCAGACAAATTAGGCATCCGGTAATGTGTATAGGTACAATGCCTAGAATTACATCTACCAATATATTAAAGCACACTAAAATATATTATAAATATTGAACGGCCTAAAAAAATTAATTTAATTAGCAAAAAATAAATTAATTTACTGCAGAAATCGTACGAAATTAAGATATGAAAATTACGACAGAAATATTTTCGCAATTTCGATATTTTTCTTATAATTAAAAAACCTTTACATCGTTTTATGTTCAAAATTCTCTATGCAGTGTGCAAATGATCGTGTATGTAAGTTTCTTGCAACATATATCATAGGGCATAAATAAAGACTTGTGTAACAATAGGATGGAGATGGATGCATAAAATAGGTACGCATACGGCAGTAAGTACCAAGCTTAAAAATACAAATACCTACTACATTAAACTGTATGAGACAGCTTAATAGAGAATAGCACACATGAATCTCATCAGTCTGGCTGCTCTGGCTCTGGCTCTGGCCTGGCCACAATTCACGGCTGACACTCAAGCCAGTTGACTTTTCAAACTGAAGACGCTTTTGTCTTTTCTGTCTCACTCACTCACGTTGTATCAAAGTGTATTATGTAAATTATTCAGAGATAGAGATGCATATGTGTAAACAGAACACACTACAGACTACAGTAATATTTTGCTCTTAGTTACGTTAGTAATTCACTTTACGACTGAATGGAGGAGACGTAGATCGCACAAAGACAAACACAGTTAACACTACATCTTATTAGCCATAGGATAAATGTTCGTATCAAACATTACACTAGAGTAGGTATTTGTATGCACAATTTGGAGTTAAAATGAATCCTCTACATAAGCCACAACCTATAAATTGTATTAGTAGATCTAGCTAGGATCTTGGCTTGGCCAAGCTTCCAAGCCTCTTTAGTTTTATATCATCAATATTTCACTCTATCCACGTCGTTTGTATTTGTATGTACTTCACGTTGGAGTGCATGCAAATAAATACATAGTTGCTAATATGTTTCAACTGAAACGACTCTCTTTATTTTATTCACGCACTTTAATTCAGAACCTCACTCTAAAAGAAACAGGATTCTAATAGAAACAAACATGGGGAATATTGAGTAGTAGAATTGTTTTATGATGCGCATATAGCATATACTAAGTTGATACTTAATTGCTAATTGTTATATTACAACAAAGTATGCTGTCATTTTATAGTATATTATGCTATACGTCGATACCATCCGAAAGTTTACGACAAGTGATATTCATCAACGTTAACAGTACATTAGCATACCAATTTTTATTTTCAATTAATCATTTAATTAATATTGCAACGATTTAAAATGAAGAAATTAGTAGGGTACTTACATTAGGTAGATTTATTGTCGTGTCTGTTCAAAACGGAATGCCTGTTATAATAAATACATGCATACACGCATATACATAATATAGTAGTATAATTTACGAAAAAGAGGTCGGATATACATTTGTGCGTGCTAAATAATTCATCTTAGGTGCAGGGGCAGGTTTCTTACTTAGTTATACTATTTGGAAGAAAATCTTGCATTTTTGAATAATGTGTAGTCCAGGATACGATATTGTGTAAACCTAGAATTTCTATGGATGTTTATAGAAAATGGAAGAAGTTTCGGATAAAATAGCGCCATACTGACAAAGAGATCTTCATTAAAACAAATTTAATCAAAGCTCAGAACGTTTACGAGAGTTTTTGGTTTTCATTTGTTACGTCGGATCTGCGTATTCATAAATACAATTTTATTGAATTACAAGCAGGGTATGCAATCTGGATTGCCGGAAATAAATTTTCATTCACTCCGGATGATACATGATGCATGATTTGTGTTATTAAATTTTGGCAGACAATTTCCTATACATCGTCAATTACCAGCGGACTCGAAACCCTGATTATCTGTATAAAGAGTAAACTTTAAGTGGATCCTAGTAGTTATTGTTTGTAGTAGGTATTTGTATGTACGTTGAAGTGAAACCACTAGAATTCTAAACTCGAGTTCCATTTAGTGTTAAGGAAGCCTAATATACTTACGTAGCTTAAATTGTAACAGTACTTTAGTAGTGTTAGAGACTAGAGTTGAATGGAAAAGAGCTCCACTTTATAATCCAAGTTCCACGTACACTAAACTCGCATAATGAATGAATACCACTACGTTGTCTGTTCTGCAGGTTCTGCACTTACATTAGTTTATTACCTACATACAGACATATATATGGTATATGGTACTACTTTCATTAAGGTACACATACGTATATAGTGCTAATAATATAATTTCTGATAGTATCACGCTTCTACAATATGTATGTATGTTGTATTTTCGTTTACCTATTTGGGAACCACGACAACGAATACGACAACGAGTAGAATTACAAGGGAAGGCTCGATTACAAATTTACTACTGTATGTACTATTACATATGCCTAGGAGAGCTTTTCATCCTAGTTTAATTTTGATTGAAGGACAAACAGAATGCCTCTCCCATTCCGTTTCTAATGACCATAAAAGGTTTTGGCATCACATGTGAAATACTCTTGTCGCTCCAGGTTAGTTTCCTTTGCTGCGTAAGTACCTGTAGTGAACTTTACAGTTGCATAAAATCGAGCAGAGAGATGAGGGTTTGAGTTACTACACTCATTTAAATTGAGGAGGCACTGTATTACTTACACTTGCATGTAGTAATATAGTTACGTATGTATGTTAGGTCCAGTACTTTTGGTCTTCCAGTTATTTACACTCTAGAATTTAGTACATAGAATACATAAATACTTGCTAGCTAGGAATATCAGTAGCCACAAAGAACATAGCCATAGTCATGATTCCTGGACAAAATCTCACATTGACGTAATCTCTCGTGTGACAAAATCTCCCACGCAGCGTTGTTAAATTTTGTATTGTACTCACTACTGATATCATAAACACATGCACTCTTTCTTTATTGGGTACATGTATCTATCTATATGTATGCACGCAATGCCTTGCATTGCATACATTTCTCTATCTGTTGCTGCTTCGATGATCAAAAATTGAAATCAATGTTGAAATTATTCCAAATAAATACTTAATACAATAAACAATTCAGTAAGTTATCTCGGAGAAACAATTATGTCTCTTAATAACACCTTTTTGATAGATTTTGTGTTTACGATAGCAATAGTACAATACAAACCTGGCAACTCAGAGTATGAGATTTTGTCCCACGAGAGATTTTGTCCCATTGCCCATAGGATTCGGCTTGATTTACTTTAATACTATGTGTTGAGTATTTATTTTATGAAAGATTACAGCATATATGTAGCTGAAACTGGAGAAAGTTGTGTTGAGTAACGAAAGTCAATTCAAAGGAAAGGAATGAGAAATGGAGACAGAGCCTTTTCTAATATTATGTGTTAGGGTATTGTATGGTAAAGAGAATAGAGAGCAGAGAGAGAACAGAGAAAGGCTATTACATGTTTATAGGATCGTTTTATGACACGTGGCGGTGGTTGAGTGAGTGTCGCATTTTGTGTTTGCTTGGTTAGTGTTTGTTACCTCTAGTCGAAAGTGAGTGATGGATGTGATATGAAGGAAATAAATGCGAATAGATTCGACTTTCGTTGTCGTGTCAAGGAAAAACATTATATTTAGTTACATTGCTTAGAGGCACTGGCCTGGCACCTAGGTAGGCACTGCTATGTATTTTAATCGATAACCTAGAGGTGGGAGACAACTTTCAAATCATTCTCACGCTACCGCCAATCTTTCCATCCTATTAACTAGAAAAATCAATATTGAATTCACGAAAGAGAAATAAATACATATTATGAGGCTCGATGTATCGAAATAAGTGTAGGTGCAAGATGAAATGCAGGATCGCGCTATGTTCAATCCCGCCATTCAATTCTGACATATTGTTGTGGATAGGTTGGGAATGAAATGGAGAAATCAAGTCAAACGCCTAGCAAAACGCCAATTCAATGAACTATCCGCAGCAGAGCACAGAAAATCACTCAAATCGGAATGAAAAAGAGAAAGCCACTTGATTAGATACACGCTGCACACACTAGTACTTACATTCATACTCATATTCTAGAGAAAGCTTCATACCTCCATTGAATACTGAGGAGAAAGCATGAAAGAAGAAATAGTGGCATTGTAGTAGCTATAACTACCTTAGGAAAATATTTCTATATAGCCTATATATAGACAGAGAAAGCTGAGAAGTCATGTCAACAGTCAAGGCAACTCAGCCATGAGCAATATCGGTGCAATTTGATTGGGTCTCTTGTAGCTTCTTTAGATGAGTTTCCCGTATTACTTGCCGTGTTTTGTAGGAAGAGAAAAGAGTAGGACTTCACAGCCAGCCCATTATTAGTGCAAATAAAAGAGATGACGATGGCTCGGAGGTTTCTATTTATGTGAACTACACTATGTTGTACGTACGTACATATATCACACAGCCATCAATACACATATTTTTAGTGTATAGAAGAGTCAGGAACTCTATTAAATGTTAAATACACATATTATATAATATAATGCGATCAAATGTTCCTCTTTTCGTACAACATAAAAGTATAGCACACAAATTGCTCAATATATATTTAGAATTCGCAGAAAATTTTTATAAATAGGTAGCTGCATTTCATATTATTATGTAGGAAATAAGTGTATAATAATATGTATAAGCATAAGCATTCTAACAGACAAGAAATACTGATTGTGAGTAGAATAATGGAATCTGGAGTAAAGGTTACTATGCGAGGTGACTATAATACTGTTCTACAACAGTGAGTACAGGTATAATGTACAGAAAATGTAAAGGCGTTTTTATTGATAGACGTGTGAGTGAATATACATATACTTCAATATTCTAAAGTATATAAACAGGCTATAATGTAGGTATTAGACAAATTACATTCAGAGTGAACTTTGGTCGTTGTCAGCTTCCAATGTTATGGGGTAGAGAGATAAAATCACGAGTATACTAATAGTATAGTTCTAATATTACATAGATGGATTTGAACGTGTTGGTTTAGGTTTGGGCACTGAGAATTTAATTGTCATTTCGGAGTTAGTGTTTTGCTGGGGAAATTGGAATGTTTTGATTATGTGAGATCACAATGCTCTTCATTTATGTCTCTTTGGTTTCCTTTTCTCATTGTTAGTAGTTGTGTTCTGTTACGACGGATTTGGTTGGCGATTAGATTTGTTTTGGTTTGGTTGTCTCTCCGTCCTTCATTACTGTTAGTATTATTGTAGAACAATACTGTAGTAGTAGTAGTGCTAGAGAAAGGGGAGAACTAATTTCTCATGTATTGGCTAACCATCATCAGGACAGGAGTGCAGAAAATGAGGATCCTCTTCCAAACAACTGTGTACATACCTAGTAACCACACAATATATTTTCAGTAGAACACAGCAGAACTGGATAGATATATACATGTATTTGTAGATAGTACTAACTGAGAATTTATTATGGACATAGTAGGAAATATAGTGTGCAGATTATGAGTTTCCTGATTTGATGTGATGTGATTTGATGGAAGGCAACCTAAAGTATGTAGGTAGTAGCTAATGCTAAGGTGTAGGTAAAGTAGGTAGTATAGTAGTAAAGTATTACCCTTCAGTTTCTACATGAAGGGGATAAGTAGGTATAAAATCAGTGAACTGTAGAGAATAGCTCTCTCTAGTATATGTGTAACAGGGCCAGAGGAAGAAAATTGTGGTATTAATACCTAGTAGAATGAGCTAAGTTTAGCTCCTACTAGTTTAGCTTAGCTAACAAAGGATATGTTCTTATAGTCTACTAAAATAAATAAGGAAAAGGAGAGAAGAGGAGGTCAACCTTGGCAGGGACCAGCAGGCAATAACGTAGTTATAAAATATATATTATTACATGCACAGGATTATTTGTTCTCTATTTGATAGTATATTTAGTCAGCTCCTGGGTTTTTTGGTCAGTTCAGGTAGCTGGTACGATAGCAAGAGCTTGGCCATTGTGAACTTAAGTCTGAAGTGTAGTGAAAGCAAGGGAAGTCAAGTCCAGTCAGCCCTGATTTGGTTTCCTCCTTCTGCTGACCAACCAAACACAAATAATAAACGAGATTAGTATTATTATGTGCAGTGCTATGCTATGTCAGGCCAGGGGAGGGCATAAAATATATTTACTTGTGACGGCTAATGTAAGTGTGGCCTGGCTTGGCTACCTACTTTATGTGTGGATATAATAGCGAAGAGAATACATGGAAAGACTTCACTTCCTCTCTTTCTACTCGATTTACAGTTGGACTATGTCCTGGTCTGGCTTGGAACTACTATTTCGTAAGACCACTAAATTGTCTATGACAAAAGGAGTCGACGAGAGTTTTGATTTCGTTCCAGAATGGCACTGATACGCCTGGTTGCCCATGTTCTCCTTCCAGTGTGCATTTTATGGCTTATTGTTAGTGAAAGTCTACAATAATAGTTCCGCCGTCCATCTAGATCTATACAATTAACTACCTACATTACATACACTTGTATGTGTGTAAGTTGTATGTACTATGTGCTATTGTAGTATAGGAACTAATCTCTTATAACTATAAGTACCAGACTATGTTTACTGTTACATACTGCGTAGTAGACAGAGATTTAGTAGATAAGTTACTTGCATTCAGGTAAATACATAGCTAATATGTAGTATGTGTATCTAGCTCACTTATTTTTAGGCTTAACATTACATGCATTTCATTGCTTGGAACGGAGTGGCCAGAATTTCCTGGGAATTAGATGTCAAACAGCTACAGCTACAATGATAGATGAATAATTTAATACAGTCGTACTCTTGATACATGGCTAAAACCGGAGAAAATTTTCATTTCAATAAGTTGCAAGTTGTAGCATTTACACAACTTACAATTTATTTTGGAAGCATCCGAAGTTTTCACCTAAATAAATAGTAATTTATATTCTGGAACTATCATGGCCTACTAAACAAATTAAAACAGGCATGCTTACAAAGGTATATACTGACAAAATGATAAAATCAATGGAGCTAATTAACGTGACTACCACGGGAAAATGTCATATAATTTTCCAAGGCTTTTTCCAGTTCATATTTCAAAAATGTAATGAATATAAGCTCAAAATTACAACGTGCACTTATATTGATAATTTAAATAGGAGCAATGAAACATCTGGAAACTAAAAATAGATTTAGATCCTGTGTATTGACTATTTTTCCAAATCATTAGTTAGTAGTAGCGTGATGGGGCAGTTTACGAGAAGTGAAGTAGTGAGGTATTTTTAATCTGATTTACACTATAAATATTTTGAATGTGTCCCAAAAAGGCTTAACTCTTAAGCCTTATTTATTAGGTTGTTTCATTAACATGTTTTGGAGGGGATATTCTAAGCTTCTTAAGTCGTTATTGACATTTCTATAGAGAAAGTAATTCATGTTATGCATAATACATTGATGTGCCATGCCACACACGTCCTTATTTGTCACCATTCAAACAAAGACTACCTTTGTTATTGTATTTGGTTAGGTTAGTTATAAATGTGTAGAATTAGGATAACATGGACACCTCTTGCAAATGACATTACTAGCAGATAAATTATTACATGTATTTACTCTGTGAACATTTAGGAGCACCGACTTGATTACTTACGCATAAAGTATAATAGTACAAATAAAATATCTACTTAAAAAAACTAACAGAACATGTGGAACTAATATTTACCTACCTACTAAATACTTATCTATCTACCTACAAAATGGATGGAATTTATTTTATTTCTGGGTAAACGTAGTGGTTGGTTAGTGTGGTGTGGTGTTATGTTGCTGTGCTGTGTTTTGTTTGACTTGAGATTTGAATTGAACGAGTTCAACGTACACTTTTACATTTAACTACTATTTATTATTATTATCATTACTTTATTACCTACAACATCAGTCCAGTCCCAGTCCACTCCTACCTGAAATCTAGATTCCTATGTAGTTTACTATTATTACTATACTGTAGTGTAATAAATAGTTCCTTTAATTACTTTGCCTACTTACTTATTTATCCACCTATTGACTTATGTCCTTTACTTTTACCAACTCTACCGTACGTACCTAATGTACTGTACTGTACTTTACCTAATGATTAATCCATCAATTGATGATTGATCTGTTGGTTTTGGTTCTTACCTTGCTTTCTCTCTGTTTGATTTTTAGCACTGGCAAGGCCATGCTGGCCATAAACAAAGGGTTGCAGAGGTCAGTATCCAATCTTTTTTCAGTTCTCTTCATTTCGGTAAAACAATTTTATGCATTCGTTCGGTTTCCTCTCGTCTTGTCTCAACCGGCCCTCACAAGATTTTGTTGCGGTTGAAGACCACATTTCCTTTCATTTATTATTACGTAGCAATCATTAGATTCTTTATTTTCACCCACGTTTTCCTTTGGTTCTCTCTTTCGTTCCTTTCTCTATTTAGTAATTAATTTGAGTCGTCCACCTGTATATATTTATACGTACCAACAATCTATATATTTGCCTACATAGTTTCTTAGAATTTACTACTACATAGTACTTAAATCTATCTGTAAATCCTAATCACTGTAATGTTATGTATGTATACTGTGACTGTGAATGATCTATTAGCATTATCACACTTAAACTTCACTACATTTCTATTGCAGTAGGATTATTTCTGTCTTACCTTAGCATTTATCTAACTTGAATCCTATTATTATGTATCAGTAGGTATGTCATGTAATGTGTATGTTACTGCCTCTTGTTCTGCAATACGTAATACAACCAACCTATGCATCTAATTTATTTAAACGTAAAAAAGCACAGGCCATGAATTATTTATGATCCCAATTTCATTTCATACTTACTATAGATATTTACTTGTAGATACAAATTTTATATCCCATATAAATATTATAAGTGTTCCTTTTACTTACTTACCCTTTTATCCTACTGTTTACAATTAGGTATGAATTGCAATTTTTTTTAATATTATTGTCATTATCTTATGCCTAGTTGTTTTGCGCATTATTAATTTATTTAGATTCTGCAATAGTTGTTATTACGTATATTTATATTATTCACATTATTGTGTATCATTGTATGATTATATTTGATTGTAATTATATAATTACAGTTATATTTGTTGGTGGGATGCCTTGGTCAGAAGGTGAACTTTGGTTTATAATTTATTTTATCTGTGAACTGAATGTATGCCTTCGTCTGTACACCATTTTTTAAACTCTGGTCTTGTCTGGTATCTTTATTTTAATTGAAACTCTGCATTTCTTTCTGCTCTGTTTACTTAAACATTATTTTCTCTCGTTTGATCGATCTCAATGCGGACTGGAGAAAGTTGACCAACTGACCTTTGCCAACAGCAAATTGGAAAGACTCGATGAGAATTGGGTTACTGCTCTACAATCACGTGGGAGTACTAAGTTTTTTAATATTCGATATGAATATAAATAACTATATACTATACCTAATATTTTCATAAGCAAAGAACTTTTAGAACAAAATATCATAGGGAAATTTTAGAGGTGGACTAAACTTAAACTAACTTATTTTCTAGATGCAATAATAGGTGGTAATTCTAATTAATTAAAGGATGAGGAGAAACCAAAGTGAATTTAACGATAGAGATTACATAAAATGTAAACATGACGTGAATGGGACTTGAACGGGTGCTAATACGTAATATTATGTCCAGTAAAGATTCTTATACTTAGATGTTACCTAGTTGTTTGTAGATAATGTGTGCCCTGTCAGGGAATTCGTCTGTAGGTACATAGATACATAATATTTTTAGAATAGTAAGTAAGGATGAGCTTACTAATGAAACTTACATATAGGTGTAGTATTAATATTTAGTAAGTACATGACGTTATAGGCTTATAAATAAAAATTATACTTACTTACTTACTTCTAGTTATAGTAAATGTATTTGTAGTAATATTTATGGATTAATGATAACTAATGTTATAATATGTGTGTGTTTATAGAGATTACTATTGAAAATAGAAAAGGAGTAGAGGAGAAGGGCTGGTATTTGGTTCACGTATTTGAATTTGTATTTGATTGAATGTTGCAGGTACTCACCGCTGGCAGGTGATCTGCTTGCAAACACAGTCATTCCGGGAAACGCAATGAACGGTGCCGGGTGGTGCATCTTTGTCTACAATTTGGCACCGGAGACAGAAGAGAACGTGCTGTGGCAACTTTTCGGTCCATTCGGAGCCGTGCAGAGCGTGAAGGTGATCCGAGATTTGCAGACGAACAAATGCAAAGGGTTTGGGTTCGTGACGATGACCAACTACGACGAAGCAGTGGTGGCCATCCAGTCTCTAAATGGTTACACGTTGGGCAACCGAGTGCTCCAAGTCTCCTTCAAGACAAACAAGACCAAAACTGCGTAAAAGGGCGTCCGGCGAGTTGGTCCTCCAACAAACCTCTAGTCTACCACCAAAGTTATTTACCTCGGAGAATGATGGCATGTATATGATTTCACTCGGAGGGAAAAGAAGAAGAAGCGACGCTATAATCAAAAAGCTACAACAAAAATTGCTACTAAAAGAAAAATATTTCCGCGGAGTAGGACTTTCTCCGAACATCTTCCTCTACTCAAAAGTTTTACTACGAAAACTGAAAATGTTTTTCTGTTACCCAGAATCATAACATGCCACATAGTTTACCTATATAATTCATTACATACTTGAGTGTTGTTTCCAGTGTACTTATAAGAAAGCATTGCTTACATTATTCATACATCGGTTTTCTTCTATTATTATCAATTATCATACACGTATGTATACTGTGTGAGCTACTTACTCGTTATAGTTGTACGAATGCTGTTCTGGACGTATGAGTCTGAATGATATTATTACTATACATACATACATACATACATAAATTAATATACATACATATTACTACATACATACATCGTACGTATTATAAATATGATTCGTGGAGATTGGAGTCGCGAATGCCAGGTACCCTCTTCTACATACCTGCATACATACTAAACTAATCTAATTAGATAATAATACTTATATACATTAAATACATACATAAATGAATAATAATAATATTAATACATACCTATACAATACATACAACTACCTACCTATACCATACCTAATATAATACCTAACAACTCCTATAATACCTAAAATACATTCTACGTGCATAGCCATCAAAATCAGATCAATCGACTCCATATTTACTCTGAAGTGTGTCTGTGTGTGCCTAAGTCCCCATAATATCTATCAAATACATATATTGACTCATAAGGTGCGGTGCGCGCGCGATTTTACGCAGATAAATAACTAGATCCGTCTCAGGCCCCTCTTCACTCAACTTCCACAACACACTGTACTGTACAACTCATCGCGCCAACCAGCTACACACCTTTAATCATCTCTTCCGCCATCTCACTCTACATAAACAAGTATATAACAATCCGTTACTATATTTAATCGCACCTTTCTCCCTGATAATAATCCTGTTTAGGAACTATTAGGGGGAAAGCTGAATTTACATAATTAATCCTATGGATTTATTAGAGTAATTGCATTCCTATATCATTAGGACATCTTGTTGATCTCAATAGCATTGATATCATGCACTACATTGCAAATGTATAAGTACAATTACTCCAATAATGCATATTATTATGTACACGAAAATGTATGAGTGGTGTTGAGAAGGGATAGTTGAGATGTGTAGGTACAATGTACAACTGTGTGGTCGTCTTGTGTGAGTCGGTGTTGAGATTTGCTGTAGTGATGATGAAGACTGAGACGGATTTTGGATTTACCCCAGACGCACACTCCATCCCCCGTTAGTAATCTAATCTATACATAACTACATATTATTCATATAAAATAATATGTAAACATAGAGATCAGATATCTACTGTTAGTCAATAATACCCCAGCAGCCAACATTTTCCGATGAGAATTTGCTCTTGTTAGTTATTTCTACTTCTACTTAGCCATCTATTAGTTTTGAACTACTTACTGGACTTTTATCCATTTTCGTACATTCTCTTTGTATTTTGAACACAATTTTGCTACATGAAACAAAGGATCTTTAATTTCTCTTGAAATGCGTGCATATATTGAATTATGTAGGATTATTACTCATAATTATTAATTATTGATAATACTTACATAGAAACCCATTGACTTCTTTAATTATTAATTATCCCTTACTTACGATTATAGTTATAGTTAGAATTATGTTTAGGGCACAAAAACGAAAGAAACAGAAACAGCTTTAGGTAAAAATGCCATATTAATTAGGAGGTGAGATCCACTAACTAACTAAGGTGAACAACGGCACTAGTCAATTTAACTGCCACGTCCCTAGTCAGTCTCTCTGTGAACTTTTTTGTGTACTCGATAGACATGATTTATATTTCAGTACTAATTATTAATTCTTTCCGCTACTCATTTGACAGTAGCATTTTTTAAAGTATTTATTCAAAAAGATCTCCTTGTAACGAAAACATATCGCTGTGTTTCATCTTGGTTATACATGCTACAGATAGAGCAAGCATCACTGATTTTATGTGATTTCGCATATATACAATTGCACGACAACATTATAATATTATAGACAAACAATTTGAATTTGTTTGAACTTGATTGCATTTTTACTTGGCTAAAGTCTAGGTACTTGTAAGTAACAAGAGTTTGATAAAAAGTAGTTGCGTTGCAATGCATATATAAACAATACAATAGTGAAAGTAAATAGGTACTTAATAATAGTAGAGCTAGGGAAATGTTTTACCTAAGTACGTATTTACTACATGAATACATAAAATAATATTTATGTAAGTATGTATATGATTCTGTAGAGAAAGAGCAGATTCTCTGTTGGAAATTACTAACTGATATGACTGTGACCTTTCCCCCTCGTCTAAAGAAAAAACATCATCTTTATTTCCACAAATAATTAATAACTAATATATACATTTACAGTCAATTCGTAAATTCATATCTTAACAGGTAAATTGGATAAGGCAAAGGGTCACAGTGAGATTAGTTGAATATTTAGTGGATCCTCTGTGATCCGATCCCATCCACAAATTATATCACAAAACTAATAACAAAGAAAGGTATGGGGACAATTGACTGTTGTTGCTTTAGGATTTAAAGTTGGTTGGCCTTGCTGATAGAGTAATGGGAAGTTTTCACCCGAAAATCACACGGTGCGCAGCGATTCCTTCCTTGGCATTTCCCTTTACCTTCAGCCACAGGGATATTATTACATTTACCTTCTATGCAATATTATGTACGTATGTCAACTCAGGGGATTTTGCGACTGGGACCAAATACGGTAGAGCGGTTTGGGTTCGACCCAAATACTAACTACAAATACTACTGTCAATTCATCCTTCCTTCTACTAATAATAATCCACAGATCACATACGTAACTATGTAACTACATATACAAGTACAATACTACACTATGCAAATAACACAACCTACTTATAAATGCAATGCAAAATTTAAGTACTTTTTAAAGATTGGAGGAGGATTGTGAGATTGTTTTGCCGAGGGACTCAGTCGCTGGTTGACAGGATAGCATAATAATAATGTAAAGTAAAAAAAAATCAAGCTGAAGGTAAAGTGAAGGGAAAAGGTTAATGAATTAGAACTACATACACACTAATACATACTTAGAGCTGGGATCGTTGTTGTATAACTAAAAGTAAAGATAAATACAGTAAAGATATTGTACCGGAGCGGTGCAGGCGGAAGTTTGACCGGGAATGATACATACACGTACGTACTATACAGTAGGGAATAAAATAATAAAAAAGGGAATGGCAAGGCCAACCAGACAGAAGGAAAGCGAGCGGGTGAAAGTTCGTAACTGTTAGCGAGACTGACTGTATTGTAATGTAACTCTGTTGTAACTTGCAGTTTGCAGTTGGTCTTTTCGTGCATCGAGTGTGTTGTTGATGTGATGAATGATTTCCCTGAAACTCTTGAGCCAACCATTTGTATTTTTACAGGGATGAATGAGAGAGGTACATATTCCCAATTAGATAAGTAGTCGAGCAAACGAGAGGAATGAATGCTATTGTATGTAGGGATTTAGTGGAAGCTGGGGGGGACTTTACTAAAAAGAAACTAAGAAATAAATAAAAAAGTCCAAGTGTGATCCAGTAGCAACCAAATCAACCAATCAATGAAAAAAGAGGCAAGGGAATAATCTGAAGCGATGATGATGAATAAAAAAGTTAACCCTCGCTGTCGTGTTTTGTCATGTGATGTCATATCATGTCAGCAGTCAGTCGTTTGGTTGACCCGGTCCGCTGCTCTTTAGAAAGATTACCTTACCTTATAACTTATACTTAATACTTATATACACTACCTTACAGTTTACCTTTACTGTTTACATTACATTACATTACCATATATTAAATAGAGCAACTAAGCCTAAATATTAAGTTCCCTATTGTGACTTTTCTGATGAGAGCCGAGAAAGGCAGCCCTCTGACCTCTTCCTCTTATTCTCTGTATGTATGTCGGTGTAGAACTTAACTTAACTTACATAACTTGGTATATTATGTGTACACTTAATTACATTTCCTAGATCGTGTACTAATTATATGATTACATTTACATTACAATTACACTATATAACTTATTGCATTAAGTCAACTACATTACATTTACATACCTACGTACATTTACCTACTTAACTTACTTACCTATACCTATTTACAAACAAAAAACAACATACAATTATACTTACCTATTTACCTTTACCATTTACGCATATGTAGTTATCTTATCTACTTATTAGTGGAGTCCAGTGCAGAATCTATAATTACATAATCTTGCTAGTTTTACAATTAGTAGTGTGTCTCTCTCAACTATTTGTCGTTTCATAGAAACTCTCTCGTATTCGTATATGTACTTACTAAATACTTTGTATTATAATTAACTTATGCAAGTTAGTTGGTGTATCTCTGTACTTAACTTACATTACATACCTTACTTAAATACTTACTTACTTAATACTTATAACCTTATATTATTAGATTCATGACGTACTGTACTTGTACTGTTTAATGTGGGTGTTTCCTTGTGTTGTGTTGCCTCGTGTCGTAGTATCTCAATCGTCAGTTTGTTCGTCAGTTGGTTCGTTAGTTCGTCTCATTACTTAAATTCTACTTAATACTTACATTACATATTTACATCTAGTTACTTACTTAACTTATGTACCATTGTCCTATTACTTACTGACTTACAATTTACAATACCAACACAACCTACCTACCTACACAACAAACAACCAAAATCAAAACAAAACCACTCATTATCATCCATTAATTAGTTATCCTCCTCCTTCTCTTCTAATAAGTACGAGTCCTATTCTCTAAAATTGTACACATGTAGTAGTTATACATACATTATACTTACACTCTTATAATCTAACGTAATTACCTACGTACATACGTAACGTAAACGTACATTTTCTCCTGCTATCTCTCCATCGATCTATCTCGCTATTACTTAAGCATACAAGAATAATTACCGTTACTGTTACTGTTACTCTTATAATTAAATTATACACAAACACACACATGAATACCATACCATACCAAACCATATATATGTAGTTAGAAATTACCTATATTTACCATTTACGTCTAAGTACGTACTGTACGTCAATATTTTAATTAATTAGTTAATTAATTAGTTAGTTAAGTCATACTTATACTATCTATTAATAGTCTATTCAAAAACAGTGGTCTATTGTACTGTACTCTACTGTACATTTTAATGTTGAATGTCAATATTGTATTGTTGTTGTGTTCCCTTTTCACCACCACCAAACCAAACCAAACCACCATACCATCACCAAAAACCAAACACCCGTCTCACCACAACTACCAAAACCTTCCCTTAAATTCAACGATATAACTCGTTTCTTCATCATGATTATCTTAACTATTAGTTTCCCGCTTCTTGGATGTTCGACCGCAATAGGAATTATCATTGATAATGATACTAAATTTAATTCAATTGAAAAGATTTAAATTCCACAAAATATAGTTCCATACCAATTACATACCACCTATACACAGTAGAAACCTCTATAATTACAAATACAGCAAAATATAAATGATCATCTCCGGTGAGGACGTTTTTCTTAGATATTTCTCAGTTCCCCCGTTACAATTGCAACTTATATAACTCAAGAGTAGCAAATGAATTTACTTAACCTACCTTTCGACGTGTACCATATTACATAAAATCAAAGGCGGACCACCTGCCTTCCTTAATATCCGCTCACTCGTAATCAGAACAACTTTTCTCTCTCATCAGTCACTTTCTCTTAAGTCCTAGTTTTTAAATATCGTTAATACGAATTTCCCTTTGCGATTTATTCACTTATTATTAATATACTGTATATATGGTAGCAATACAACAGAAAAATAAACTATTTCTTCAATAAGCAACTTGTTAACTTTTTTGATAAACATTCCGTTTTGAAATATTCAAACTCTGAGTATAAATATATACACATAATATTTTTACTTACAATTAGATTCATATCAACTGCAAACACACTTAACGAGAAATACATTCATACTTCATAAATCATTCATAGCCCGACGTGTAATAGACGTATGTCATCATATCTATTTACGTAGGGAAAGCAAAGCACAAAGTCAACACACACTGAGCAGGCAAAGTCTATACAGAAGTGATTGGAATTACTATTTACTAGCACAGCAGCTCCATAAACTGGATCTGTCTATTTAATGAATCACTTATATGTTTACATCCGGACTTAAAAGACTAGTGAAAATAAAAGTACCTAATATATGGATTTATATAGGGTTGAGGAATGTAGTATCTACACATACATCACATACGCCCTCGTTCTTCTTGACTCCTGCCGAATCAATGAGCGTTGAGCGGAAGAAAGGGGAGCTAATTGTGAAGGGAATGGAATAAAGTATGATTATGATGAATGGGAATTGTCGTAATCGAGGAACAGAGCGACACACGTGTATTATAGGTGACCAGCAAACATACATAAATTCTGAGGTACATTTCACTTGCTATAACCGTCAGAAGTCAACTAGAAAAATAAAAGTGGAGGAAAGCCAGCTATTTACTTGTGCAATTTAGCCGGGTGTGGAGAAAAAGTCTTCTGATTGTGAGTGAGTGAAAGAGTGAGTACACACAGTAAACGGTTCCTTTCCGAAACGCTATGGAAAGGGAAATATGTACAAGGTAGTAGTGTAAAAGTGAAGAAAGGAAGAGTAGAATGTAATGTTGCAACATGTAATGTAAAAGGTCTGAGAGGTAGAGAAGCAAAGCGGCCATCAATGTGTACGTAAGCTGACTTGCTTCAACATGAGTACGGTTGGGTTAAGTGTCGGTGAAACGAAAATCCACAAACATAACAGAACAGAACAGAAAAATACACAAAAAGTCCCGACGGAGTAAGGAGAACAGAGGTAACTAAATTATAACTAACATTAAAGCTAACGTCGAATACAAAGTGAGTGAGTACGTAAAGAAAAGAGAAAGCGAGGAGAAAACAAGGAAAGTAGAGTTATTCCATGTCAAGTGAGGATGGGGCAAAGGCAGACTGGCGCATTGCAATACCGTTTGTGTAACTTTCTATCTACCTATATAGTACATATTTAGCAGATCTCTGTCTACATACTAAATGTATGGTATACTAAGTATGTACAAATAGTATACACATGTAAATACACGAATTGCAATGAGGATGCTGCCTATTGCCTCACGTAAGATAAGGAAAGACACGATAAATACACACATACATAAACATATACATACGATACGTGAGGGAAAGTGTGCTGTGCCGCGGTGGTGTACGTAATTCTTACTTACGTGAATTGATTTCTTACTGGTCTGACCTGTGCACTGTTACTTACTAAGCAAATAGAAAAAAGACCAAGTAAGTGAGTGAGTTGAGTGTTTAAGTATAAAGGAAGAAAAGTGAAAGAAATGGATATACTTTTTGGTGATGATGATTTGCCACACCTGGAAATGCGGTGGCGGAGGGAGGGAGACTCCGTCTTGTCTTATTACTAAGCTAAACGTTGGTTTTCCTAGTAAGTATAAGTATGTACATGAATGAGACACAAAACAACCAAAACAAGAACAAAACAAAACAACAATATTCTACATAGAACATAACTTCTTATACATATTCTGCCTTTACAACCTAAATAGCAACCTACTTACTATTTACCTACTTACTTACTTATGATAATTATGATTACTACTTACAATTACCAATTTAGTGGCAGAGAGAAAGAAAAAACAGAAAAACCTACAACATACGTACCGTACGTCAGCTTGACTTGAATTGAGTTTGTTGGTCTGTGTGTGGGGGGCCGTTCGGGCTGCTCTTTTGAATTTTTGTTCGTTTGCATTACTCATTAATAAGAATTAATATCAATTATTATTGTCAGTAAAATTATTTGATTTCCATCAGTTGCTCTGTCCATTGATTTTATTTTGAGTTGCACTTGATTCCTTCCTTCTATCTTGATTATGTCTGTGGTGAGTTGCCCCGTATGCGTTGTTCATCCGAATCCACTTGATTGACATCTTGTTTTCTACTGCTACTGTCTGATGTGTTGTCTGAACAGATCCTTTATGATTTCATTCATTCATTCGTTAGAGTTCAACCTAAGATCCTTAATTTCCTCATAATAATATCATCACTCTAAATAAACAATCCGCTCTCCCCTAAATAATGTGTACCGAACCCACCCAAACCAAAATCTATATTGTGTTATCTTATACATGTTTACTGTTTACCTTAAAAGCTCATCAATCACCTTTCCTTGTCGGCTAACTTACCAATTTACCATACCATACCATCTACCAAAAGTACCAAACTACCCTCGTATACCTCAAAGTTACTGTTTACCACTTCTCTTATGATATTCACATTACTTATTAGCCCATTTCATAAAAATTAGTCAATTCGTTCGTTTGTCCTCTCCTAACTAACCCAGTGGGAATTTTAGTTAATTTTCATATCGTTCTTATTATCGTACTCTTTTCGTATGTACTGCTAAATAACATCATAAATATTCTTATATAGGCAACAGCAGCGTCGACGAACGAGACCGACTGCCAAATATTATTTACCATTTACATCTATATTATTTATACTAAACCTACTTAACTTATGATTTAATTATAATATATCGACAAGGTATTTATTCTTTTGAAAACAAACAAAACAAACTTAATTACTAGCTGAAAAACATAATTGAAGCAATCAATGCAGATTATTACGTATATAAATAATATATGAATATGTATGAAAAGACAGATCAAGGGACGACCTAGAGCCTACGTTACGTATTATTTAGGTACATAAGTCACAGTTCAAACTCTGTGAACAGAACAAATAAGCGAACAAATACAAGCACAGGAACATATTTATATAATGAAATAATTTCAGGTCAGACCGGCGCCCAAGCCAAGACAAGGCACTACAAGCAAGCCGCTACAAATTCACGTTGGTATGTATAAACAAAAATATTGTACTTTGTAGACTTGGAAAAACTAGCTACACCTACTAATAGCCTTCTAATACTACTAATTCTATAATAGTGACACAACTATTTACTACTACTAATAGCCACTTCATACATTCGCATCATAAACACTCAATAATAGTGTACAGGAACACTAAAAGTACATAAATAGTGTACTATAAAGATTAAAAGGAAGTCTGAGTGAGAATGAGAATTGTTAGAGGCCAAGCCAGTCGAGTGTCGAGTTAAAGTCATATGGGAGATAAATGTTATACCTTAATCGCAAAATTTAACATTAAAAATACTACATGCATAAAATAGTTGGCGAAATCTGTATAGAGAAAGTAAATAGCTGAATGAAAAATGAAAGTGAAGCCATACATTACACAACATTGTTATGTAATAGCAGCTGAGGGAAAAGAAAAAGCCGAGCGGCTAACAATCAGAAAGTAAACAGAGAGATGACAAGAGAGACTAAAACCATATAATATTAAATGTTATAATACTACCTAGGTATATAGGAAATATTTCTAAATCGCATGTTTTAGCTACATAGGAGGGGAGAGGGATAAAAGTGACAAAAATGAGTGAGGGAAGGCCATATTATATAATATGTCTGTCCATCTGTCTAATACTATTACTTATGTAGGTACTAGAGACGGGAGAGAAATTCAGTCAGTTCCATTGGTATCATATACAATAGATGCCTTCACAACTAAACAGAAGACTATACTATAATTGACAGTTCACTACCTACCTACTAGAAATACTAAACAAAAAATTAATAATGAAACTGAAGGGTGCCATATGATATGAGACATATCAGCGAGTAGGGATTCCATCTGATTTCATTGCCAAGCACAGTGCACAAGTAAGCTAACAATAATTAAAAACTCAACTGAATACAATATTATAAAATGAATACCTAATCTGACCTACTAAATACTGAATAAATACCAGGCATTTTAATAGTGTACAATATACAGACAAGACAAAAATTAGAATTTTGAAAAGTGAAGGACTACTTTTACTAGATTATATAGATAGATAGAGTCGCAGCGCAATTCCAGTTCACTCCAGTCTAGCTATTGTAAAATTTCTTTTGTCTGACTTTTTGTAGTACAAAAGAAACCAACGCAGACTTACAACTGAAATCATAAGTAGAAAACAAAATTTGGAAAGGAAATCAATGAGATGACACGAAATAGGCTTTCACTAGGACGCGAGAAGAATTAACGAGTAGACAAGACGACAATTAAATTAAAAATGAAAGACAGTGAGTCAAGCAGGCAGACAGGAAGACAGATTTAAGATAACATTTAGCGAAAACAGGTAGACGTTGAACGGATGCAGTATATAAATACTAATACAAATGTATGTACTAATATGAATGAAATCATATTAGCTTTCTAACCTTCTATACATTCTACTTATACAGTACATAGGAAAGTAGCTGGGAGCAAGGGATTTCTATATACTTAAATACTACTAAACTAATATACTAGACAAGTCATTCGACTCGACTGCCATGGCATTACTATACTGTCACTGTAATGTAGCTGTACATATATAGCTTAAATAGGAACAGAAAAGAAGGGAAAACGTATTGAGTGAGTGACAGACAGTAGTAGGGAGAAAAGGGAAAGCTGGAGCTAGAAATAAGTACGCTACGTACAAGTTACAATATACAGTATGACCCACAGAGATTGCAATGTCGGAGAAAGAATACTTTTTCTTTCTCCCACTTTCTCCTCAATATAAATGATTATATAATTGAAATAACAGACTAAATCTTCAAAATTTAGTCTTTGTTAAAACTGTTGCATTTATTTATATGGAGAAAGTAGGAGAAAGCTTAAATATCGTTTGTCCCACATTGCAAGACTTGTGGGATGTAACGTCGTAGCTACTTTGAGGAATAAAGACAAACGAAACCGTAAACGTACCTACATTACATTACACTACAGACTACAGTAGTAGCAAAATACTATACAAGCAATAATATTGAAGTTAAGTCAAGGAAGGTATGTATATAGGTACTATGTGCGTACTTAATTACTTATACTTGCATTTATTTGATACAGATCTATAGAGATACCTTCCTAAGGGGTCAACCAGAGTCAGAAATAAGTCATTGAGGAAGTGAAAGTGAAGGGATCTAAGTAATAATCTACCTACAGCTTACATGCCTAAGGAAACTAAAAGTGACGAGAGTTGCTGCCATGCCATTTTATGATATACTACTTGCTACTAATAAATAGTATGTTATGTGGGGGAAAGGAGAAAGTTGGAGAAAGGAGAATAGTGTAGGAGGAATAAGGAAAAGTGAGAGTTGAGGTTGAGATGAGAGTGTGCTGTGCGGTCTAGAGAGAATGCGAGAGTGAGAGAGACAGACAGACAGAGCTAAGTACGTACAATGTACAAAAAAGGAGAAAGGCGTACTATAGGCATTATGTACTTACACACAAACATACATAACCTACATAGAAAAATAGCTAAGCTACTATACAAAATACAGATACCTACTACACAGAAACAGAGAGATTGGTTTGCTAGGGGAGTCAGAGTCAGAGTCGTATTGTATTGATAGGCCTAAATCCAAAGTAACTGTCTTGTCAGCAGAAATTTGAGAGTTGAGTATAGTTGACGTTGACTCGTGTGCTGTGACCCCATTGCATTGGTTCAGAGACAAAATACATACAGACACTACAGATAATATAAGAGTAATATTGCTAGTAGCTAATAATATTGATAATAATAAGTGAATTGTATATTTTTATAAGAGAAAACACGTTTTCATGCATTCCTGTCCCGACAACTACTACACTACATAACATACTACTAAACTATATACTCCTAGAGCTAGGCCTACTACAGATACTATACATACACAGGTTTCATGGAAAGACAGGCCTAACTGGAGAGCAGCCACGAATAAATAATCAGTCAATGAATCAGCCAATCAAAAACTATTGATAATCCAACGGAATTACTTGATACAAAATTACGTACATACACTCTATCTACTTCTTACGATACGATTACGATATGATATGATGGTGAATGGCTAATAATACAGAGCATTAAACATAATGAGAGAAAGTTTGTGCACATTGTATTGTCTCAACTTGTCTAGTTGTTGTTGGTCTTATGTACGATTATGTATACATAATGAATACAGTACAGATTTATAATCAGTCAGCCCAACCAAGTCTATGCTACAATTACAATTTACTAAATCTCAACCACACAAAACAAATTATCAGCAAACAAAACACACACAAATATATATAGCAGTGCAGTAATGTAGGGAATTACATCCCTACCTTGCTGCCTACTATAAAAACACACCCAGTTACACACATACAGATACAAATACACAATTGTTACAAAAATAGTAATTACTATTGCTATATACTACATACAAATAAACTATTAGCTAAACTGAGCAGGCTCTACTACGTACTATCAGTACCCACGATTTGATTCCATTTTGTCTGATGATAATATTCTTTTGACTGATTGTGAGATTTACAGAGGTCCACCCACCACGTGTCATAAGTATTGAATTGAGTTGAATTCAACTTAAATTCATTCTCTCTCTCTGACTGAGCAGATGTAAGTGGGATGAGTGCCGAGTGGTGGGATGTGATGAGATGGAGCTCAGGGCGTCCTTATGTGATCCTATTATAATTCAAGTCTGTCACATTCAGTCTGTTTGCAAGCCGATTGAATGGCACATCAGATTAGCATGGACAAGGACAGAGCACAATCTGAGATTAGCATTTACTTACCTAAGCATAGTACAATACTATTCAATCAGTCTACTTATCTTTAGTAGACCTAATTCCCTGTCCATTAAAACTTTTCAGCAAAATCTCAAAATCAATTCCACAATCCTTCAGCTACAGGGAACATCAGATTTAAAATCTCTGAATACTATAAAGGTCAGGTATATTTAGCATAAGGCTAAATAAGCTAACGGTTTGCTATACATTTAGGATATCTGTGAGAATTTGTTGAAGGGTCGAGATGGAGGAGGGAATTTATTTAATTTGCTATTCTTGCACTGATCTTTGTCCAGTCCAATTAATCCACTCACCGCTGTCGTCTCCTCTAAAGTCTGTATTGTATTGTTGAAAAATATGGTTGATGGTCTCAAGAAAAGCTAGTGTTTCACCATCTTGCTTCACTCCTTCCTTCGTTCCTTGCTTCCACAGAAACAGAACAGATATGTTCATGTTCAATGTTCATGTTCATGTCATGACAGAAAATATACATTCCATTCCACACAGCTCTCTCTTCTCGTTATCATGTCTTGCATTACTTAAGTCAAAGTACTAGGCTGCTATCCCCTCTAACTTCCTTCCTTCCTTAACTTAACTCTTCTCTGTCTGTAGCCTCGTCCTCTTCTACATCCTTCTCTTCATACCAGAAATACTTTTCATCTCCATCAAAGTTAATCTATTATTATCATTATCATTGCACGATGGATGATTGTTAACTGCTGTACTCATTATAATATGCCTACAATGAGAAAAAGAGGCGTTTTACATTTTCGGTGGATATAATCACTTGGCTTTACCCAGTCTCATTTATTCCTCATATTTTGCATCTGTTCTCATCAACACACCATCATTCATCACCATTGTCTTTGCATCTATTCGTTGCATATTGAATTTCATTTTTATTTTCATCCTTTTTTATTTTATTGGAACATTTTTTCATTACAAGCATGTCTGCTGTATATGCAGTAGTGTACAAAGTGCTGCAAGCATTACTATATACTTTACATCATCACCCGACATTAAGCATTCTTGGCATCAATGCATTACGGGGGCAACAAACAGGATGCATTAACATATCATCTAATATTAAAAAATATAGTGGCATAATATTTTCATATTTTTACCAATTTTCATGCAAATATGCAACGTAAAAAATCACATTTATTTAAATATTTATTACATTTATTACATACCATTCATTTTTCAGTCATGTTACATAATCATAACCATTTGGCCATAGCATACATATATAATTGTAGTAGTATATAATGCACTTCTATTTTTATTTTCTCGGATATGGAATTCCTTTCCACATTACAATTACAGGATATTGTACAAATGTAGATAGTAGTCATATATCATACCATGTATTTTCACAACAGTACACTACTTCCAGCCCAATGCAAGCATTTGCTATATGAGAAGGAAGACACTGCAGATTTTTCAAATAATGATCTTATATAATTTATTTACTAAGTACTTGATCATCATTTCATCTCTTCCTACGGCCCTGGACCTGGGAATGAATTGATTGGGGTTTCCAAGGAATATTTCTAACACTATCTTGTTACATCATCTGATAGTGTAACCAGAGCAACAGTGAAGATTTAATTCCATTGTGGTTATGAACCTCGTTATATAGGTAGGTAATGCATTACGAAGTGAGGAAGACTGTTGATTTCATATTTATGATGAATCATTAGATGAAATTAGAGGTTCCTGACTCTATAAAGATATCAACGGGATAGTTTTGTGTACTTTTATGATCAAACAGTAGATACTAACAAGTTCTGTCATGTTTTTGTTTGTTCTCAGCAAAAAGAGACAAAGGTAAGCTATTTTATATCATAAGTCAAAGTCAAACAAAGGGTAGGACTACTCGGAAGCCAATCAAGTTCACTCAAATGGAGTCTTATGCTATTCACAACATTATTATTATCCTATCAAACTTTCTCTGTGACCTTGTCACTCTCAATGTTAGGAAGACAAAAGAGCCATGTGTTGCTATAGAATTATAATTGAAATACCTTCATAGAGATAAGATATTAATTTTAGGTACCTTGAGTTTTGTTTCCTGAAGATTTCACTGTTCTCTCAAAGTATTTAACTCAATATTCAGGCTATTTCATTTGTCGGCACAGTAGAATACTAATAATATTTGTACTTATTCAATATCTTTAGTACCCGCAGCACAGTTTTAAAAACTTAGCAATCTACCAGAATCCCCCCCCCCCCCATGTATTTTCTAAAATTTGATAAATCAAGGATTAATATTCACGGCTTACATACCCATTGCTGGAACCTGTTAATTAAGTACACATTTGAGCAAAAGGCAAGTCACCCCCCACTATCCAATAGTAATACATAGTAATTGTAAGCTGAAAATAAGTAAGCGATATAGCAAAAAATTGGACTGGACCTTCATCGGATTTTAAAAGGGTAAAAATCGCTTGTAAGGAACCGAGCCCAGGAGATAACAGCCGCCGCTCTCTCTGAACTTGATCCCTTGGAGAATCACATGAATAAATGAGATGAAGGATGTTCTCTTCCAGAAAAAACGCAGAGGTATCAACAGTTGCCATCTCCAAACACTTGAAACATTCCGATGGTCTACTAGACATATAAGGTTAGTTTCCGTCGTTAACTTCTGCCACAACATACTCATGAATTTGTCAAATAATTGCACTATTTCTCGCAAAGTTCTGTCTCAATAACAAAATTTAGATGAGAACTGAAAAATAAATAAACTGTGATAAACAGCTGTTACAACGTAGTGGTAATTTATTTGTACTAGCGGTAGTATTCAGAGGACACAGTACTCAATTCTGAAAACAGAATTCAAAAATTGTTGAATTTTAAGAAGAGGGGGCGGGTGGAAGGGTTGGGGCTATTTGATCCACTT
The DNA here is from genome assembly GCA_034694165.1 of Tomocerus mixtus. Classification (NCBI taxonomy): domain Eukaryota; kingdom Metazoa; phylum Arthropoda; class Collembola; order Entomobryomorpha; family Tomoceridae; genus Tomocerus; species Tomocerus mixtus. The sequence continues at coordinate 27,651 of JAQFYC010000713.1, forward strand.
TTACAGAATTTCTTATTCAGTGGACACATGTTGAATAATAATAGGAAAAAAGTGGGATTAGACAGATAAATAGATAGATTCACATACATACATGCATACACAGACAGAACTTCAAGGCATTCTTATAATGTAGTGTACCACTACATAATAATTTAATTTATTAATATAGTATTTAGGTAGTTGATTATTGTAAAATAGATTAGGTGCTGATACTGCTTCAAAATGTAAGTAGCTAGCTAGTTAAAGGACTCCCTATATAATTACTATTTTAACTTTAGACTAGGCTTTTGAAGTAACTGACATGTAACCGGAAAAATGCTTAAAACGGAGTTACTTCTGCATGCAACAAATATATTATGCATTTCTAGTAATAGTAAAAAGTGTCTCACCATACTTCACATTTTCATGTTTTATAAACGGCTGAATTACACGGGAATGATATTTGCAATATTTACAAGCATACCACGTTAAATCCGTAGCCATCAAGATTTTTAAGACTCATCCAGAAATCTCCTCATAATGAGTTAGTGCAAAGAAGATATCTGACATGTTTGTGGATTGTTTAGTAATAGATATTATTCCTCTGGTGCATAATGAAAGTTTAAGGAACGTCTTGTGTTTCCTTGCAACAGCTTAGGGATTATTCGTTACACACAACTGGTGACTTGGTCCTTTTGTTTGGCGCATTGTCAATGGTTCGTTTGTAGTGACATGGTTTATAGTATACCGTACATACATTATACAGGCTGACGCTGTATGGTACGGGCTGGTTGTCTTATGAAACGGCATGACATGGAATGTGACTGGAAATTGAATGAGGATTTCATAGCTAATGACACAATGGTGAGATCTGTAATCCTTTTCAGTGATTTGCATACAGATTTCATTTGACAGTCTTTAACAGAATAGCAAATTGCTGACTGGATTCAGTTTCACTCACTCGCTTCGCTTAGTAGTCAGAGTTGTCTATCTCCTCGTTGCAGAAACTCTTTCAGTTCACTCGACCAATCGAACTCAACTCAACTCTAGTCAAGTCATATAAAACCATCCAAGTTGAGTGTCTACTATATTATATTTATACCCATTCCCTGTTATGAAACTTGTCTACTTTATATTTAGCTTTCACTTCTACTCGACATAACACACAGTTGGGTAGGTAGTAGGTAGCTACTCTAAATCGTCTAGCCAAGCAAGCCAGGCAGACAACCATTTCCCTTGTTTCATAACGTCTTCCCTTCTGCAAAAAGCAGCAACACAACTAGAACTCCTTTTCGATTTTTTTCCTGACTTGGCTCTCCGAGTTTCCTCACATTATTAGTTGTATACATGTACAGAAGTAGGCATTGGTACTTAGGAGTTCCGGAGTCAGGCAGTGTAGGTACCTACCTAAGTCAAGTACTATACCATTGTAGAACCATTAGATTATATGTCAGCCGTTGGTCCTCCGTTCAGGCAGAAACTTTTTGTATACTATTTAGTAAATACGAATATTGTATTAATATACAAATATTCCGCCCACATAAAATTTATTAAATCAATTGTCTAATAAAATGCGAAACTTTCCATGTCAAAACCAAATAGTTAGATCTATTTGTAATTGTAAATGTTGTCCCATTAATATTACAAAAATTGACTCGTCTACCACTATAATTTAAACGTATACAACAATATTGCTATTGACCATCATTTACAATGAAAATAGTACTTGTGTCTATGTATGTGCTAAAATTGGCCGTTGTTAACAAATTTGCCAAAATGATGAGAGGACGCTGACAAGTCGTGCACATTTAAGTATGTACACTACGTATGTACTCATGTTTGTCTGTCTATGATATGATGTAGTGCATGTACTGTACAATACGTAACTTGGAAAGTGAGACCGTTCTTCCAAAGATATATATTATATACAGTTAGGTAGGGACATTGTAAAAGTAGCTAACCAAGCCAAGGGATGAGTAATAAAAGGAAGCAGAAATCTTGTTAGGCTGAAATACCTTCCGTGCTGACTGCACTTGTTTCCGATGGTTCAGCAGTAAACTCATCTTAGGAAATAGCAGTACGGTACAGAAGTAGTAGCTGCTCTAGTCTAGTCATGCAATGCAAACTCATAAGAAGGCAAGATGAAGAATAAAGTCACTTCTGTGCTACTGACTGTTGTGTATGTATGTACTATGTACTATCATGTCCGTCCTGCAGTAATTGCAGACAAACTTATTATCAGTTATAGGCCATGCAACGCCATATCACGTCGCCCACCAAGTAAAGTTGTGTAGCTGACTGAGCTCCGGCTTTTCCTCCTCATTCGCCTCGTCTAGCTTTCTTCCTAACATCCAGTATCCCAATCCCAATAGTCGAGTCTTCACTTTCTCTGGTTTGCTTTCTTCCTGTCCTTTCCTCCATTAGTCTGGAACAACATAGTATTGTTGGCTGCTTCTATTATTACATTTATAGGCCTTTGTACTATTTTATCCTTATAGCAAGTGTAATTGTAGTTCATTGTTAGCGAAAGCGAAGAGTACATATACTATTTCTGCCGCTCTGCTCTTTCTCTCGTGGTTTCATTCTCCTTCACTTTTCTCTTTCTACTCTGCACTACTCATGGAGATATCTTTATGCTCTGCTCTGCTTTCGTGGCTTGGCGTCTAGTTTCAGTAATTTCCTTCTATAATATCTTTTATTTCTCCATATATTACTTATATCTAAATAGGTATGTGTTCGTCGTTTCCCATTCCTAGGTCTAGCTCGTTTTCTCTTATCCGATCCCACAATGCATACGACCTTCACTCTACATCAGTAATATAAGTAATTTGCAAGGGTACGAATATTAGGAAACTAATTTAAAAATATTTCATTTCATTTTAAATATTATTCACTAAAATAAAACACTGATAGAACGTTACGAATTATTTTACAAAATATTGTATTTACAACGGATCAAAATAACATGAACAAAATGCATCTAGGCGAGACTTTCTCAGGAAAAAGAAAGAAGTTGTTTGTCTATTAAAAATGGGCTAAAAAATTGCAACATAAATTACCCACAATTTTTCATTAATTACAACATTCATACGACACGTTTCTGTATTTTTGAAAATTTTCTCGATCCTGCTTTGACAACATGGTTACCTGACCATCATTATGGTGTACTGTATATCCAAGGAGCCTTTTTATGGGTTAGAGGTTTAAAGGAAAATATTTAATTAAGAAAACAAATATATAATTATGAATAATACAAAATATCACTTGTAGATATAATTTGTAATTGTAATCATTACATAATATTCAGTTAAACTAAGGTTGTTTTGTGGTGTTTGGGGATTAGAAACAGTAAAGACATGCAGGGCGCAGTAGCACAAATTGTAAAGCATCTCTTCGGTCGCTTCCTGCGATGGCCTGTGAGTTTGTTTGGACGGGTGGCTGACTCGCACTTGTGTAGAAAGAGTCTAAACCAAACTGCTCGCTCCTTTTCTTAAAAAACCAAACGCTGACAATATCTCATCTAGGTGAAAATTCCATGGTGTTTTGACGCTATCTGGCTCGGTGATAAAGTACGGGATAGTTTGTCTTGGAAGTCCTGGTTGGAAGAACAGTAAGGGATCACGTCTGAACTTGACTGACTTTAAAACCTTGGTTTGGATTTTTGAAGACCAGATTTCCTACACTCAAAACCCTGGTTTCGGGAAACTTTGAAGACAAAGGAGCAATTTAACGCGGGATAGGTCTACCCTTCTATTCTAATAAACAATAGTTGTAGGACAATGGTGACCGTGTCTTATTACTATTACGGTCATGCAATGTAATGTAAAACACCTAGAGCTATTGTGTGAGGTACTTCATTGCAAAACTTTCTTTCCATTTATGACTTTAACTACTAAATATGTAGGCAAGTAAAATAAAGAGTGCTGGACCTTGCATTTGGGCAATAGGATGTACTTATTGTTAGGTGAAGGATCATATTTCTCATTTCTAACGCCGTAGAAATGGGAAAAGGTAAAAAGTGAGTTGGGGAAATTTTAATTTCGTAAATCAACAGACACGAAAACATTTTCGTCTCAGTACTATGACATTTTAAAGTGACATTTGAACCTGTCCTAGCTGTAATGTCCTCTGGCTCGACTAAAGTGTTTGTATTTGTATCCGTGCTACAGCCAAATCAAAGACATTGATTAGTTTCTAGATGGGCCAAGTCAAGTGGAAAGGATATTAATTTATCTTATTGAACTAGCAATGCTATCTACGTATATAGCCTGCCGTCAACTTTCACAGAAGCCTGATAGTATATTATCCGAATAAATATACAACGTATATCTATAGTATACATTTCAACTTTCTATTTGTACAGTAGGCAACCCTGAAATACATCTTCAGAACATTAAGTATTGTTTGATCAATATTTTTTACGGACATTCTAGGATTTTTGTTTTCTGTTGAGTTATATAATCTTGCAATTAATCGAATTTGTGCAATGTGTGAACCTGAAAGTTTCATTTAAATTGCGAAGGAGTATTGAAAAATAGATGTGTTAGGCTGGTAGCTAGTGAGCGCATACTTGTATGCATCAAGTTAGGGTTCTTCAAAAAGGTAAGGAAATTGATGTGTTTTCAGACTGAAATGAACTGAGGGTTCAAAGGGAATTAATATAAAAACCGATATGTTTACTACACGGAATGCTATACTTATATATAGTAGGCCATATTATCTGTGCATGTAAAGTAGACTGCATGAAATGGTGCTGGGTTAATGTAGTAGTTGATCCTTTGCTGAGAGTGAGTAAGTTTGAGAGATGAAACTCTGGGTTTGTAGATTCCAGAATTAGATAAAGATTAAAAGGTTGATTCCGTAATAATGCCCTCAAGAACTCATGGGTTATCTCATTTCATATGCGCGTTTGAGCTAAGAGAAACTGTCACATTCATTAATGTTGAAACCTCCACTCTCCCTCGAGGGCATCATAAATCTTCCATTTCCAGCAGCTTCATTTTCTTTACACGAGCTCAAGAGGAAACCGAACGTGGAATCACTGCATCGAACTCCAGTCCTCTGATCCTCTGTCCCGTTCAAGAAGAACAACGTAACGAAGGAATATATTTGTTCTGCCTGTACATGCACACTTGCACACACATAAGACATAAGTTACAGAGATGCCTATTTTCTATTATAATATGATACGTATGTACGTACACAATAGAGGACGGCTATTTTCAATGTAGCATTACTTAAGCTCACAATGAAAACAGATCTGCACACATATTCCTGTTTTTTTATTTTAGAAAGTGTTCTATAAATCATTCTATAAAATTCACAGGTTTTAGCTCAACCAGATTTTATAATATTAGGACTGCTGTTGAAAATAGAACATGCCATATATGCTTATACTATGTCTGTGGTTCCCAAAAGGTAGCAAAATGTTTTTGTCTATTTGATGATCAAAATTATAAAATATACTTTTTATGCAAAGCCACATCACACATATACCAATTATTTATTTCAAACCAATTTCTAACAGTTTCTAACTGGATTCAATTCAAAATGTCCTCTGTTCTGGTACGGTTTCGAATATTATCCAATCCGGCGCGGTTTTTATTAAGGGTTGAGATGCCGTCTCTAATACATAAATATGTACGTAGCTACTGTATATGTAGGTACATTAGGTACTTTGTAATACACTAATACAACAAGGGAAAAGGAACACCAACACAGGGAAGTTGTCTTGTAACTTGTAGTAACATTGTCGATTATCGTCGGCACTCAAAAGCTTTATGGATAAAATAGCGTATAAAGTTATTTCCTGTGTGCACCCTGTAAATCATATCTTCCTCCTGACACTAGCAAGATTAGATGAGTATATATTATAAGTATTAGTGGTATATATTATATAACACTAAAGAAGTTGACCATAGCAGTCAATAACTTAGCCAACTGCTGAAAAGGCGACGGCCAATAATAAATAAATGGAGGGATTTTATATCCTCTATATAAACTGAAGTAGGCAAAGACGAAGGCAACTAGTTACAATGTTGCTTAAGTTAAGTATGTGGAAAAGATATACACCGTCAAACTTTTAACTGGACCCCTAGTGTTTAATTAAAACTTTATTACGGCTTTATAACTGTAGAATTATAGTGACCAGAGTTACGTTATCGACCTTACATGCTCAATGTATGTATCCGTAAGTCAAAACTTTCGGATTTTAATCCGCCTCCAGAATTTAATAAAAAATTTACGGTACGGGATAAAATATTTTCTTTTATAGAGAAAGAGTCTATTACATATATTGTACTTTATCACGTATTCTTAGTAGCATTAGTTATATAGTACTTCTGCCGTTCGTGCTGTGTCGCCTGGATTTAGTTTAATAGTTTAGTTTACTAGTTTTGCTTTTCTTTGTCTGGTTGAGTCGCATGGTTCAAAAGGGACCTTACGATTAGCTACTTAGGGGATGCTACTTTATGTAAGTGTAGCCCACTGAAGCCAAACTAAAATAAAGTAAGCCCAGTCAAGCCACATCTTCCCATAGAAGCCTACTGTCTGTATATACTTCGTACTACTTACAATTAGATACAAAGTATTGGTATAGTGTATGTATAACTTTCTCTGCTTTCACTTTGACTTTAGGAAACATGTTGTGTACTTATACATATACTCTTACTCTTCTGAGTTGACATGACTTTATTTTCGGCGTAAAGTAGCGGATTTTCCATAGAAGGCCAAACTGAGCCGGCAATTCCATTGCATTGGTTGATCATCATGAAGAAGAGGACGGTAATGGGTCTCAAGGGATTTTCCCGAGTAAGTGCTGATGAGAAACATGATGCGGAGGACCGTATAATGTAATGTGTGTTCCGTCCTATTCGCCAAGGCGGGTCGGGAGTCGGGACACAACTGTCTTGTCTCTCTTTCTCTTTTCTACTCACTTGCTTGCATTGAACTCATTCCGCATCCTCCTCTCCATCTAATCATAAGTAGACTTCCTCTTTCTTCTTTTCATCTGCTGTCCCTGCAGTCTTATATCTACATACATAGTCTTACGCTGTACACACACCAATGACTTGTATTTATACCGTAAAATGGCAAATGCATCCAAGTCCTCCTTTATAGTACTTATGGAAACGATGATCATTATATAATCTGAAATTTTACATACTGGATTTTTTTCTTTCAATAGTTCTACATCGTTAAATGCCTTTAGAATGTATTAATCATCATAGATAACTGAATAAAAAGTGTCAATCAATAAAAACAAAATCATTGTTCATTTCATCCATATTTATAATACTATAGATCTGTAAAAAGCTTCAAGACAATATTTACAATTTTAAACTTCGAATGACACTAAATAAAAAACTAGACAATCCAAAAGTCATAATTATAGAAATCGTCAATATTTTATAACTGTTGATTTAAAAAAATAACTTACATAACTTTTTGTTGAGTTTGTTTTATTTAGTTAGCCAGAGAAAATAAGCTTTTTACCAGCAGTTAAAACAGTGAAACTAATTTTTACATTTAAACGCTTAAAGTTTTATTTTTTTTAAATATTTTTTTAATTGACTAAATGAAAAGTCGATCAAAAAGGTTTTCGTCGTCATATTATAGTGTTTTCCAATGGTCGTTCAAAGAACGCGCAGAGCCGAGAGCTGGTATTCCTTTTTCATTTGAATTACTGAATGCTATTAGTATTCCCATGTGTCGTGTCATTGTAAAACAACAATAAATAAGTTAAATCCTTAGCGCGAGGATACTTAAACAAAGTAGACACTAGACTAAAAGTAACAGCCCATACTTATTTACTCCTGATGGGATACTCATACTACATGTATGTAGGCACACATATATCGTATACATTTGCCAGTGTAATTTTGTTAGAAAGTCCAGTTTTTGAGCCAAGAGTTAGAGTTAATGGACCATTGAAGTGAAAGTGTCAAAGAAAGCTAAGCTAGCCTGAAACAATCAACTCATCACAGTCTTACCATTTGCATTCATGAGCTGAGTGTACAAATCATTAAAGCCTTTGTAAACTCCGGTTCTTTCTCCATATCATATCATAACAGGATTAGCTAAATTGAGAAATTTCCTTTCTCTCTGCCACGAAAAAATGTGGAGGGCTACGCTAGCTAATGCTTTCTCTTTTTCTCAATTGTTTCCTACTTGGTACTTTTATGGTAAGTATAGCTTAGGCAACTCCCGCTTTATGCAACTCTAGACCATAACCACGACTGTCGCAGCCTCTGACTTTAACTCCGTTCTGAAGCTCTAATGAGAATCCAAGGTGTATGGCGTTTTGGGTAAACATTCTGTCCTCCCAATGTGTTTAGTCTTTCTACAGAAATGCGAAAATGCTAATCCTAATATACTACAGGGTAGCCCATGGCCACCTAGGCTGAGCAATACTGTGCATATGGAAGAGTGCTCTAATAAACTTTTTGTGGAGAATCTTTGTGTGCAAATTATTTAAAATCGGTTAGACTTTGGGTAGGCAAAAATAGATGGCAAATGAAAGGAGAAACCTAGTCATTTTATGACTTTATTTAATGACCCAGTTTTCTCCTGATTAGTATTCCTACATATAAAAATTCCCTGCTATCTAAATCATTTAGTATATTATTAAACGTACACGTCAATTGATCATCAGTGATAGTTATTTCTACATAGTACCATCAGAATCAACACTTTTGTCCCCTTTATTAAAACTGTAAAAATAATTCTTTCAAAATTTAAGTTAATTAGGCTGACCATACTTGGGCTTAGGAAACAACCGCCATGAGCAGCGGACCTCCCTGTATATGGTAAAGAATAGCACGGAGCTGCACTTGTGTGGTACCCAATTGTAACGCTTATATTGTTCTTCTGTTCAACCGTTTAGTTAGCCATGTACCACTTTTCCCATTTAAGCTACTCATATTTGGTAGGCACAGTATGCTACAGGCTACTCTTCTTTATATGCATAGACATTACCTTGTCATTCTGCTTGATAACAAGCTTGCATAACTTTACCCTATTCTACTGATCAAGGAAAATGTGAGATTTGCATTTTACATAATAGAATTATAAATATAAATATAAATATAAATTATTCTTCAATAATTATCGCATTAGCACCCATGAGAAAATTAGTGCAGAACTAGTAAAAATAATAAACATACCTACACACATTAGAAAAAGATGGCGTAACTATTTAGCATCAAGTAGGTAATTACTTGTACTTACTACAGTACTCCACTTAAATTTTCTATAATACCGCTAGACTTTCTCTTTTTGCACTTGTTATTTACATATACTTTTACACAAGAAAGATTTCTGCAGATCACTGTATCATTTATAATTTATACATAAATTATGTATCTTAACAAAAGTTACGTCTCGTTTAACAGAAATATTATTTATATACAATTAGTCTCCCATCTTTGCTGCTAGTATCATGGTGTGGTTCTACATAAATATTTAATATCTCTTTGGATGGGAAATTATGTGCTTCTGCAGTCAACAATGGGTTTATTACGCAATACCGAATGGCAGGGTAACCTTAGATCTGTACTTGTTCCTACATATATACATACAAATATACTTAGGGAGGCATGGACTATAAAGAGTTTATGTTTAGTTTCATATATATGTTGCAGGCCGTAAACAAAATCAGGCATTAACGCTAATGCCTAGGCAAACAGCAAAATTTTCCCCAAATTGCAGTTTTTGGCCATAAATGAGTATTGAACATAAAACTTCTTAATATTGAATTTATCAAACGGATAGAGCAATCAACGGAGATTCCAAAAAGTGTCACCACAACATTTGTAGCTATAAATGTCCATTTAAGGGGCAGTTAAATTTTCGAGTATAGGTTCCTGGTTTTGCTTACTGCCTGCAACACATACATTACACATAAGGTTGTGTAGGACTACATAACTACTCAACTCAATGTATAAGACGTACCTTCGTGAAATACGTTATACATTTTTGCTGCTAACTTATTTCCAGCATGTGTGTTGTGCCTGCGAAATGTCAATAGGTCTGTTATTAGATTGAGTTCAAGGAGCAGAAGTGTTTCCCAACAAAGAGATGTATATGTGTGCCTATGTAAGTGAATTGAGTGTTGAGCAACAAATGAGCATGGTAAAATTTTTCAATAAACAGCTCTCACACTCGCACTCTGAACATTTGAACAGATGGTAATAAAAGCAAGTACCTACCACTATTCTCTCATATGCATTTTAAACGAATGCAGGAAGGAATAAAAGTTTAATCAAGTTTTATTGGAAATATGTGAACGGGCGAGTTCGCTTTTATTATCTCTTACCTATTCTGTTGCTTTAGTTAAAAAGACAGGAAAAGCTCTAATATCGAAATAGGAAATGCAATAAGAGTCATGAGTGCATTGTAGAGAAGCAATGTATCGTGTCAAGGTTTCGGATGGGAAATACCAATTTTTATATATTCTTCAATGATAATCTTCCGATACAAATAAAATGAATGAAACTTGAATAAATCGGTCCAAAAAAATGACAAACAGCCTTATACTCTTATAATTGTACCTATGAAAATAATATTTTCGAAACTCTGATCAATGTACTCTAAAGGTCTTACTATATAAATAGATTTGGCTGAAATTCGAACATTACTATACATGACAGATATATATAAATATTTGTTGAGCAGAGTATGGCGACGATGAGACATCTTGAAGTGGTAGTAAAGAAAGTAAAGAAATTCTTAAGTGGAGTAGAGATTGTAGGAATAGGAGCTTACTCTATGTATATCTGTACCATTACGGCTAAAGATGCGCTATATATAATGTTGCTCGTAGCGTATTCCCCAATATGTTCACAGATATGTGGCTAATGACAAATACATAGGTATGAGGTGAGGGAAGTGAGCATTGGAGAGCAATACTATATCTATAAATACTAAGGGATTCAACTAATCGCAGATATTTATAGTGCCAAGGACTAGAAAATAAATATACATATCTGCCTACATATTATAGTATTCGAATGCGGGTATTGGGTACCTATATTCAGCACACTCGGTTAGATCAGAGTTGTACAAAATAGGGATGGAAATCCTTTTAGTTTTCAGCTCCATCCTAAAGGAAAGCTAAATTGCAATAGAAAGCACAAAAGGCTGCGGCGGACTAAAAACACTCGAGAAGGCTGATGAAGAGAGCAATTCAATGTAAGTTTTTTGATGAAAAAAAGAGCAGTCAACTCGAAATATTATCCATACGTCCCACTGGTGCTAAACTAAAGAAAGAGCTTGGATCTCAATATACAGCTAGGATGGATGGAGAAATGAAGAGGAATGGAAGATGATTGGGAAATAGTATAGTAACAGTCAGTACCTAACAGTCCAACGTATAGTATAGCAAACCAAAAATCTAGAGTTGGTTTGCTTCAATCTTCTACTGTTACTGTTACTACAACTGATTCTAAACTTTCCCAATGAGACTCCATGAAAATGTGGATTTAATATTTGCCCTAATCGGATTATGCGATTATTACTTGCTAGGGTTACCCAAGCCTCATCAGTGTATGAAAGCTACGATCAACGATTATTACCCCTTTAGACTACAATGAACTAATACTTTAACACATAAGGAGAATCTCCGGCGACGTATTTACCTAACTCACTTCTCCAATAATAATAATGTGTCTATCCGCACTCAGAAGGATTCCCTCTCGCTAATTGCCAATCCCAATATCATCTACAGTGTATCCGGTCCACATTGTACTTTCGATTAGTTGATGTTTGCTTAGCTCCTGGTATCCCATTGTAAATATAGTAACTATATATAAGTCAAATTCATAACAAAGCTCATTGTACTATTACGATTGTAATATTATAAATCTCTTCTTCGTTGGAATTCATTAGATTTGCAGAAAATGTAAGAATTCAGAGTCAGCTAACGTCATTAATCTGTATTTCCAAACGACATTTATTTGTATTAGGAATTTAATTTAGCGATATGGTGTGGTTGCACCAAACTGTATTATTTATCCTTTATGCAAACAGTGACGCAAAATTAATGATAGAATTAAAATCAATCGTCGCCAGAGATTGATGGCTTAGTTGATTTTATTCAAAAGTCATAAACATGAGTAGTACAAAGTAGTAGTACAAACTATTAACATACTAAATACCATTTTATTTCCAAATTGTAGTTTTTATTTATGTACTAGAACATTCTAATAAAGAATTAGATAATTAAATACTATCATTTTATTTAAAAAGTTTCCTAGACTGCAGATTTATATTTTCTTACTAATTGAGACTGGCGTAAATACAGATAATACGTCAGATTAAAACCAGGAAGAATGTGAAGGAAAGTGGTTGTAGTTTTGAAAATGAGTTTTCAGTTTACTTATTTCTCCAATGGTGCTCATCTTTAGAAACCATTGTGCTGTTCTTGACAATAAACGGAATTTAATTAAAAAAACTAATAATCCTTTGACAAAAAGTTTCTTTCCTAATCGAGTACCTAGATTAAGATCTAAATTGACGTTTCTGAATACATGCCTTAGGTAGGTACATATACTTGCAATAAAACGATACGATAACATATTAGGTAGTAATAACATTCTGTATTACATGTTTTATGCGTGTACTAAAGTTTACTCTTACTTTACTCCTTTACTCCAGGAGGTGTAGGTACCACTGTATGCACATAATTTATGACGTAATATGTAGGTGGAAGGTAATTGCATGTTACCTTGTGGTAATTTTTAGGAATACGTAACGTACCCAGTCGTGACAGACATTACATTGCAATAGCTACACTGTTCTGCATTGGCACGCTTCGTGCTTTTACAGATATACTATGTGCACATTCATTTTATTATGCACTAAATCTGAAGCCGCTGTACTTGTGTAGCACTTCCCTCCCATACATATTGCAACATAACTTCCAACGCATAAGAGTAATGCTACCAATTTCATAAATATATTTGTTATACAGACTACAAAACGGAAACTATCAAAAATATTAATAAGTACAATACTAAAACAGCAGATGCCCATTTCAGCCAACTCAATAAAATCTAAGTCTAATCAAAGGAAGCATTAATACTTTAAATCTAATTTACCTTATGGGATCCAATAACACATTTTTATATGGAAGACTAACATGGTGCACTACGTAATAAATTATAAACTTAGGTAATATAGAAAGCTTATCTTGTGGATAGGACAACACTTGTAGGTACATAGTCATACATGCCGTAAAACATTTATTCATTACTATTTACTGTTACAACTAAATATTATACTGTCGGTCAGCTCTTAAGGTGGGAATGGGTTGGATTTCGCAACCCAATCCTTATTGGTCAATTTCAACAACATTTCAACAAAATCTAGAGCCCATATCTTAAATGTAATTTAACGTTCATAAGTGTTTTTATATTCAATATTTAACATTAAGCTACTATAGATTGACCACATGGATGTAAATTTGAAATGATTTCACGTTATCATAACAAATTATAAAATTTTATAGTTTTAGAGATATTATGGAACAGGAAAGTCCCTAAATATTTCGATCATTCCCAATCTAATCTCGCCATTTTGCATCCTCACTAAATAGCAATCTAATAATAACTAAGAAATACCTACCCAAACACAACCCCAAATTCATTTGGTTGGGTTTTGGGTTGGACTGCCACCTGCTCCAATATTTGTATTTGCTTAATATTGCAAATCCTTGCTTTAATAGCTCCAGGATTCATTATTTAGCATTCATTTGAAGAGTAATAAATATTGTGCAGATGCCAGCCAAATGATAAAGCGTATATTGATGCAGCATTATAAATAGAGTTACTTAAGTTAAGTAGCTAGAATATTTGTTTATGCATAAAACACAAGTTGTACCATATATATAGGGAGTATAGTTATTTATATAGAAATATTCTATTTAAAGTACCAAAATTTTGTAGTAGCTAGGAACGTAGCGGATTCAAACACAAGTTTTGTAATATTTCAGCTGTGTTATTGTCACAAAAGGGTGGACCAATTCATTGAGTTTCTCTGGTAACAAAGATATAGTTGGAATGCACATAAAACTTGATTATATAACTATAAAAGCTTCGACTAAGTATGTTATCCTACAAAATCAGAATGTATAAAAGTATCCAGTGGTCACATTATATTCATACATTTACATATAGCACACAAACGGTTGCCAATCAGTAGTGGTAGTAATATAAGTAGTTATATATATTTATAGGTATATATGTAGAATTTAGAAATAGTAGAATAGTGTAGTAGTAGTATTAGTGGTAGCAAATATGAAAGTATCTAGAGAGATTTGGTTGTAATGGTTCAGTATAATAATTTTCATAGGGAGAAAGGGGAGAAAAGTATATACAGCATATCCGCCGCGTTCACTCTGAACCATTATGCGTCAAAATGCGTCACCTCTCTGAAGAAAGTCTTGGGAAAGGAAGCCAAGTCTGCTGAGTTGATTCTCTTGGCTGCTCTGTTCTATTTATTGTTAGCTCAGCTCTGTTCTGCTCTTCTATGCACGTATACATTCATAGTGTACATAGTTTCTCATGTACTATAAGGAATGCAAAGGAGTGAAAGGATGAAAGGACAAATCTTTTGCTTTAGCCAAGTGAACTTTTTAAATACAAAGATGAGAAATGAGTTTCCTTTCCGAGTTTTACAAACTGCTTCAAATGCTCGTTGAGCACATGAAGCTAATGTGTTAATTGGAATTAGAAAACTAGAATTGGACAAAGGCACCGAGACGAGTATGCCATCTGGTACGTAGTTCGGCATTCAGTCCCTTTCTCCTGCTTGCACAAAGAAACAATTAAAAAGTTGGCCTTCCAGTTGACTGTGAGAATATAATTTTCTGCATTGAGTCGAGAACCTAATGAAACGACTGGATTCCCAATTGGGGATACTATCTACTAAATAGGAAAGATAGCAACTCCACATACATAGTACATGCATACTGGATCTCTAACTCTAACTAACTAAATAGTAAGTTCTATGTATGTGCCTACGACGAAATATAGTCCTGGCTTGGAGAAGAGAGAGAGTGAGAGCATCTGGGCTGGAAATGTGGCAAGGGATTAAACTAGAAAGGAGAAGGGAACAGAGGATGATGGTGTTTGAAATTGGGAAACTGCATTTGACATACCTACGGAGGTTCCTTCCTGCTTCACTTACTCCGTGTCTATAATATATCGTCAAAGAAAAGCCGATGTAGACTTGGGAATACATTCTTCAGGGCTTACTTCCTATAATACTGTCGTAGGTATGTATGTACTTCTAAATACTTACTGATTCCGTACATAATGGTGTTGACTATCATCACTAATGCATTGGAATATGTCTATGGATGTGATGTGACGAGGTACTTACAGACCTATAGATCAGCATCAAAATGCTTTTTTCATCAGTGATCCAATACATGGTCTACACAGAACGAGATCATGAGTAGTGAAAGTGGTGTTGGGCACATTATTCGTCGGATTCCTTTCTCTATTCTAAAATCCACTCTTCTACTATACACCGTGGTCTCATCTAATGCTGAATGCAGAATTACGAACTTATTGTGTAATTATGTGAATTATTGCTTCCCAAATTCATTGTAATTTACAGAAATTTATTTAAATGCATTTTTCATTACCAAACAAATTATCGAATTTTCAATGATTATACTTTTATTTCAATTTTAAAGATTATATTAAATGATTGTCAACATACATATTTAGTTCAATAAACATATTTCAAATAAAAACTAGCAGAAGGCATTCACTGTTTACTTGTTTCCATAATATTTTCCAAGGAAAGTGTACCTACACAAATAAAACCATATTATTCGGTCACTACTTATTTTACATCTTTACTTAAAATACATATTCATAGTCAACACAATATTAAAAATTAAAGCTGAGGGACAGCGTACATGTGTAGTACTGATAGCTAGTAAATGGAACTTTGAGGATGCATTTTAGAGAATAATATATCCTACTGTTCAGAGGGCAGAATAATTTTACTCTCTGTTTTCAGTGAGCCAACTTCCTCTTGGGAGGAATAGATGACCCTCTATGTTTGTATTCTGTTTACTTATTTACACTTACCACGAGAAGACATGGAAAATATAATACAAGTGGTGATAGTAAATGCATTATGAAAGTAAAAGTTGGTATGGCATTGCAAATAAGGGGATGCGCTTGTGACATTTCGTATGTAGATATTGGACGGGCTGCTCTTTTTTCCAGATTACTTATTTGTAACTTTCTGCGTTGGATGCATTTGGCTTTGCTTTGATTTTGATGGCTGAGTTTCCTATGATGTGCTGGCAATGGTGGACTAAAGTTTGTGGCAGTCGGTTCTAAACAGTACATAGTATATCCATTTGGATAACATAGTAGGAGCAAAGTAGAGAAGAAAAGTCAAGTGAAATGAACTAACAAGCAGGACTCTCTTCTCCGTATCGGTTAAGGCTCATTCTGCTCCTGTTGCTAAGTGAACACTGAAAAAGGACGAAGAGTGGACTTGTGTATGCGGCTGGATGGCGTTCGTCGGAACTACGGACGAAACACATGTCATGATGATGGGAACTCTAGGGACCTTAAGAATAAATACAATATGAGCTAGTGTCTCTTTGTGGGAATAAGCCACGCTTCAATAGCAACAACCAACATAGTCAGACAGAGGCAAAGGACTTTCCTTAACTTGGCTTTCTCTCTTACTTTTCCCTCCAACTCTAGTGTACTTTACCTATCCAAGTAATACTCTACTAAATCTACTACTCGCTCGCTTGAATTATCATTCTTTATACTTGTAGCAGTGTGGTGTAATAATATACCGTAAATCCGTTTATAGATTTCTCACACTAAAAATCAAAAATTAGCATCTAAATACCGGTTTACAGTCAACACAAAAAACATGTGCAATTTAGCGCACATACGTAAATGTATTCATAGAAATGAATTGTACATATAAACTCTTCCTCAAAAATATTCCAAGTAGGTTGTATAATTTTTCCTGTTGAATTATATTGTTGTAAATGTAAATAGGCTTTCCCTAATTTCCTCCATTAAGCTATACATCTAATATTACATTTATGTTTTTGTTGAAATCCAATTGTGTGTATCCTTCAGCAAATATAAATGATTTGCCAACATGTAATATTAAACTAAAGTAAGCCCTATGGTTTCTGATTTGTAATAGTGCTTTTACGGCAATTTTTTCATGAAACTAACTTACGAGGTTCCAGGTTCTTAGCAGTATAATCTCAGTATTGTAGATAGATATACAAAAGTTAGAGAGGCTCCTCTTTTTACATAACAATGTTTATGACTGCATCCATGGATATGTAGTAGAAAGTAGGAAGTGAAGTGTAACAATATGTATGGAGCACTCATGCAAGATCTTATAGGAAAGCAGACAACAGAAAAGTGGAATAGAACTACATGACTAAAAAAGTATGTAGGGAAAGAGGAGAAAGAACACAACAAGAGCAGAAAAGCCAGAACCCTTGAGTAGTATTTATTGTTAGTTGGAGTACGCGGATGCAGTGCTCTGGTTGTTAGTATTACAATTTTGTGTGCTTTTGCTTCTTGTGTATACTAATATGTAATGTTCGTAAGTAATGTAGTGCATGGACCTAACCCTTTCATTAATGTGGAGGAATCTTCCACTAGTGCATGCTTTTGCTTTCCAAGGAATATGCTGTAGAGACTGGAAAAGGAAATTCAGCTCCAAGTTGGATCATTAGAGCGATCTGTTGCCAACGGATGCATCTGTCACCAGTCGCAGTCGACTCTACAATGTCGAAAGGGAACAGAGATTCAAGTATTTTTTCGTATACTCCGACTATATACAAGTCACCCGCACGTCTTCTGTATACTTTACTTACTCTTTCTATTCCGCAAGGACCCTTCCTTCCAACAAAGAACTCACTCACTTCAACTTCGACTATTTTCTCCGCCTTTCTTAGATGCGCGACTGCAACAATGTGTATTTGTAATATGTAATATATTAGTTTGTTCTTAGCTAGTAGTTCAGCACTAAATATAATAGAGAACTATAAATACATGCACCACTACACTAAAACATTATCATCTCGCACAAAACCAACCAAACAAATATAAGTGACTGACTACGGACTGAACTGTAGACCAACTTAACACAATATATGCCTACTAGTTATCAACTACACATGCTTGATATATTTTATTCAGAAAATGCAGTACTGCTGCTGCTTCATAATTTCAAATATTGTTGGGAGAAATTGAGTAGATATTGATATTGGTATCAATATCTACTCCAGATCACACAGAATTTACAAAGAATTCATTTTTAAAATATTTGGCCATGTGTAATTGCCACATATATATATTATGTACTCAAATGGAAAAATGCTTAAAGAACAACCCCATTATCTTTTCTCACGATTCTTCTCACTTTTACGTTCCCACCGTGAAGCCCCCTTCAACCCTTTGAAAAAATATCTATAATTGTGGTTAAAGATCTTTTTATTTACCATGGACTTTTTGATACATCAAATAAATTTTATATTTATATTAGCCATATTGACTCTGGCATTCTGAAAAGCACTAAACGATGGAGGGTAACCACTTTAACTTTTTAAGTTTTAACATCGTCCAATTGTTTAAATTGTTTGTCGTTTTATTGCCAATAGGCTGCTTAGTAAGCGTTACAAAGCATTTAACACGTACTTAGGTTGGAGTATAGCAAAGGGTGCCGCTTTCAGGAGTGGCTATTTTTTACTAATTTCCTTTAAGTTAGATTAGGTTGGGAAGGAAAGGTTAGGTTAGTCCTTAGCGAGGCCGAAGGCCGAGCGTTCCGAAATTCTCGTGGCCCTGTAAACCGTAATCTAACCCGACACCCGATACATAGCCGATACAGGGTGTGGTAAACTTTTCAAAAACGGCACCCTTTGGTATACCCCAACCCGTACTTACCATTAACTGCTTAAACAAAGATGTTCGCTTTGCAATGAATGTTAAAACTATCTTATCTGTTTGCAATATGCATGAATGTTTAAGTTAAGTAAAGCCAGTAAAGCGATACTTTTGGTGCAAAAAAGGATAAAATGGTATTGTAGGCGACACCAACGGGTATATTTTATATGACAACTTTTCAAGCAAAGAGTATTTTATTGCTACTTTCAAAATGATATACAGCTAAAACTTCAACAATGCTTTTCAAAGGGTGACCTTGACACTTTCATTGAATAATACACATTTAATTCGTGTAGACATTCCTAGCTCTGTAATAAGAAAACCGTAGTTTCGTACTCAAAAGTTAACAATGAACTGTGTCGATTTATTATTAAACAAGGGTATAAAAATTAGAACATTTAGAAAGTACAAATACCTAGTAAATTATAGAATTCTGGTATAGGTACCTAACAACTTAAGGGAAATTCAATGCCATAACTTGAATAACAAGCAATAAGAGTAAGTGCATTGAATATGCATTCTAGTCCTAAGGTAGGCCAGTTAAAAACCCAAATACCAAGTTAATAACACCATTCAAATAAAATAGCCGATAGTCCAATAAAGTTGCCAAAAGTACTTTACATTACTTTAACACCCTCCTTGTTATTTTTGATGTTAATTTCGGGTTAATTTTTCATGTTAAATTGAAGTTTATGACGTCATCTTAACCTACATGTATGCTTACGTTATCGAAGTCACTCTCATCCTTCGATTTCTCTTTCGAGGCTGGAGCATCCTTAGGAGTTTCTTGCAATAAAGATTTTTCTTTACCTTTATTCGAACCTCGACGCCGTTGATTTCGCCTTCTTTTGCATTTTATGATCTTACAGTTTACGAATATGATGACCAATCCAATACATACAGCCGAAACAATCATCCAGGTATAATCGTAATGGTTCTTCCAGTGATCAATGTTTGTTTTCCATTCTTGTTAAAATTGGAAAAGTCCCATTCAGCTCGTCCCAGTTCACTTCCCGTGTCAAATGAAAAGACAGCTTATCCATAACGAGTTCATCATCATGCTCATTATATACCACATTCATGACTTTTCCTTTGTATGCAACCTTATTTACTGTAAAAGTTGCACTACAAGTATGAATACTTTGTCAGGGCACTGAATCGAACGCATTAGTCCTAAAGTCAATGTCAGTTTGGGGCAATAAATGTAAACCTTGTTGTGATAAACTTTGATTTGAAGAAAATCAACTTCATCCCCGTCTTTGCTAGGTAAAACTCGGCAACTAAAAACGTTTTTGTCCGTGTGGGTTTTACAACTTTTTGCTGGTTTTAGACATAGCTGCTTCCTACCCAGGTAGAATCTATCTAGTAAAACAGCCATATCCAGCGCGGGTAGAACCCGCACTGAATGTCGGGATCAATTA
>JAQFYC010000714.1:0-48003 GCA_034694165.1 Tomocerus mixtus
TTTCAAGTAACAGTCACTGATTAACGAATCTATTTGTTTAAGACTATTAAACTCGTCTGGTAGGCTTGTTTTTAGATATGTAGTATGTCGGAAAATTGGCGCCGCAGAGTGCACACTTGAAAATAATCTTTTTTGCACTCTGCATCAGCACCAGGCGAGAATTTGTCCTAGAGAAACAGAAGAAACAATTCATTTCATTTCTCCCTTCAGGGACATGAGATGCCACTTTTATGTCATTATATCTGCCCACCTAGAATTTATGTAATTGCCAGCTCCGTAATTTGTATGCTATTAACCTTGAAGTGAACTAAAGAAGTTCTTGGCTGGATGAAACAGGGGAAACGACCACAAGTTATCTCCCTGAGGTTTAACGGTATCTTCCTTTTAGGAGATATATTTGTCATGTAAGTACCTCATGTTTAAATACAGTACTACAATATGAATATTCATCGCAGAACTGCATTATGCACGGTATATAAACTATTATGTATGAAAAATGTGTCTAGTACTAATTCGTTTATAGTCCACGCCCACACTATTCCATAATTTAAGGACTAAAAGGCGAGAAATTGTCCGAATAAGCAAATGGGAAATGTTTTCTACGGTTATCCTGACTTTTTGACATAAGGTGCATTTCTCTACCATATTGTTGCAGTAATTTAGTAAATATTGTATTCTTGCTTATCTTGTGGTCGAAAAATGAGAAATATGAAATACGCATTACAAATTCAAGATTTTCTAGCAAAGTAATAAAAGTATGTGGCTAAATACAGTATTCATTGTTGTGCTCCTTAATCATTATCACTAGATAACAAAAATGCCTGATTACCCCGTTTGCGAATGTATGCAATGGTATTCAAATGCAGAGACACTGATGATCCTTTGTGCAGAAGCAATAATTTAGAGTATTTGCCAGAGCAAAATATAAATGTTACCCGGGTAAAATTGTATGCTCACATTTGCCACGGGATAAATCAAGATTCATTTCCATACCGGATGGGAAACATTAAATATCAATGAAAGCTCAGTGTACACAAACATTTACAAAAGAAACTATAAAGTGATGTTCCATATTGCAAAAGGGAGAAACCAGAAGGCAGTTCTGACTTCATAGCATAATCATACCATGTGCTCTGTCCCTATCTACCGTGTGTATGCATATGCAATTTTGTATGGCCGATTTCGGTTTGTTTTGATGCGACGTGGTTGGTTAGCTACATTTTGGACTCGAATTTCAGCCTGGTGGGAGATGCTATGATAATAAAGGGAATATTTCATGATTTACATGCACTGAGGTAAACGCTTGCAGGAATACAGATAGGCGTAATGTAAACTACAAGTTGTGAGACATTATGCAGTGCTGACTACAAGAATCCTCGTCCTCAACTTTATACATGTAACACATTTCAGCAGACCATTTGATCTCAAAGCAATGAATACATAAAGCCAAGTGTACATATAGAACACATATCTGTATATATAGATTTAGTAGCCAAAAGGAATCGAATCTGAGCTCTACATCGTATTTTCATGTTTCTGTATTCGGAAATGACTATCTGAACTCTGAACATACATTTACTCACTAATGTAATGCTATGTAAGCTAAATAGTCTGAGTTTGTTTACTGTTAGCATTCAGAGTTCGATATCATTTTTGACATTGATATCGCTTTCATCTGCCACTGCCTACATAACAAATTGCAATGTTCGCATTATTTGTAACAGGAGATACAAGACGGGGAACTATTATTGCAATATGTGCATAAATATAATAAATACTATCCTGTAACACTATCGCCATTGTTAATGTGCTAAGCTCCTCCAACCTATTTCTTCCTACAGCTACGACTACAGCTCTGCAATATTAGTACTAGTACAGATAGGTATTCCCATCCCAATCGCTGTCAAAGATTTGACATATGTATGTATGTATGTGCGGTATTTATCTTTAGTATTCATATCTCAAAATCAAAGTCTTTCCTTCCCAAATACGCTCTAGTGGGTTTCCTTGTTTTTGCATCTAAAAGTATGTGGAGTGCTTACAGATTCCTAAACTGTACCATTACTAACGAGAAAACAAATAAATACATCTACTACCTAGGTAGTTTGCTATTTCGTTTAGATAATATTTATGTGAAATGCTCGTGGAAATGCTGAATGACTATAATAAACCTACAAAGTGCATATTGTATGAGAAGAAGAAGCAAAGCTCACAATCCGCTTGAGAGGAGTCTGTTTTCTGCTAAATGGATGTGTGCTTTTCGTGTCTCTTGTTTCTCTGTGTACTGTGTACAGTTTATGTACTGTACATGAAGGGAAATACAATATTCATTCCTGGTTTTCACGGTAGAGAAAATTATAAGAGGTATCCCATTGAGCTGATGGGATGTGTACAGTAGAGCACATACAAATAGTGTACGAGCAAATGTATTTACCTAAAGTATACAACTAGGAGTCTAATTCTTGGTAAGTAAAGTGTACTGTGGCCTGGTGTGGTGTGGTTTGGTTTGGTATGGTGTGGTGTTTGGAGCCAAGCTTATATTTTATGTCAACATGGAAAGAGTTGCTTGCTTCAGATGTAATGGTTCATGAATCCGCGGATTACTATGGTCATTACCTCAGGCAGCCTGTTCGCCTCAAAGTCCTGTAGCTGTTTTTGGAAGCCGGAGTTAGGATTGGACACGGGCCGAGCTCCCCGAACAACTTTAAGCGCTTCATTCCAACGTAGGGAGGTGATGGTCATGATGTAGCCAACGGCAATCGTCACGCTTCGAGACATACCCGCTAAACTGTAACAGTTCATAGAAAGCAATGAATATAGAAAATCCATAAACGGATTACTTACATAATAGTAAGTAGGAATAGAGCTCTTAGAAATATTACTCTACATTACATTACATTCCTATGCAGAATATTATACTTGATTCCCACTCCTACTACACTTACATTTACATAGACATTTGATCTAGGAGACGATGATATTCCATTGCATTGTGCCATTAAATTAAATTACTTTAGTGAATTCACTCAACCGTATACTATGGTTTGAATTGAAAGCAATTGTACACATATGCAGGTACTGTACGTACTTGAACACACAAAAACAGCAAGGTACTAACAATAAGTAGGCAATAGGCACTAACATTGAAGTGTCAGGCTAATGTTATGTTCTCGTAACACAATATCTGCAGACATTAGGACAATCAATATTTATAATGTAATGTAGTAAGTTGAGCTCAGCTAACCCAGCAAATCCAGCTCAAGAGAAAATTTTCATACTTGTACAAATATAAATAAACAGTTCTTTACATAACGTAAGGCTACATGGGGAGAAAAGTGTCACTAATACATTGCCCTACCATTAAGACAATCCAGTTGGGGAAAGTATATGCTTATTGGTATGGGTAGCTTAAGCTATGTATGCTAAACTGAACCAGTTCAGTTTAGGGTTACATATTGTGTAAACAGTAAGTGTACGTACATACTGGTTAGTGCTTATGGCACAAATTAAGCGATATTTTGCTTACCAGTGAATGAGGACGTTGCCCCCTTGGACCCTTGCGCCGTGGATGAAGTCGTTACAAGCTGGAATGTATTGAGAAAGATTTTGGTATGGTGAATCGGACGCCATGATACATAGATACTCCTTGTCCTGTACACAAAGAAAGGAAAGAGATTGATGAGTATGAGTGGTGAAGGCATTATTCATTCCGCAGGAGAAAATCCCTCCGAAGTGAAAATACCTAGACGTCCTAGAGGAAAGGGAAAGAACGGTCGGGAAAGATAATGCCAGTCAGACAGAAGGTACGCAGTCAAAGTTAAAAGGGGTATTATTTTACTTTGTTCCTCTATAGTCACTTTAGTTTTTGTTTTCTCATCTACAGTAATACTGTATTCTATGCTATACTTTTGGTAAAGGATTGTTGGAATGTTCCAATATCCAAATACCTACAGAGAAAAGAGCTATGTTCCCCTGCCCTGTCTGTTCGTGCAATTTTGGAGATGAATTCATGTTTGTATTGTATCTCCTACCATACCATTCCACCTAATAGGAACAATAAATTTTTCCTATATACATTCATTTATATTACAGTATTTGTACATACAGCTAATCGATAAACAGAAAATGCTCTCGTCTTTGTTACTTTCATACTTATAACTTATAACATGTCTATATTATACAAAATTCTCGATATCCTGCTATGCAGGCAAAGTACCACCCTTCGTTCTTTTAAATCCATTGTTACATGATATTAAATATTATATTTACTACATATAGGCAACCAAAACAACAATCGTAACTAATCTAATTGCCTATTAGTGAGCCAAAACATTCTAACCAAAGCAAACTAATATATTTTAACTATACAAGAGTTTTTGGAATTTAGCTATCTATTCATAACACAAAATGATGGGTTCATTACGTTGCACAAATAGTAACCACTAGTTTGCTCTGCGCTAATGGTACAATATAGGCATTAGGCATTTTTAGTTCAGGAATATCACAACAGCTATTAGTTCAAATGACATTCTTTATTGAAAAAATTTGCTGCACAGCAATACACATTTTTAAATTGTGTACAGAATGCTACGGAACTGACTTTTACTGATAAGTTTGTTTGAAAGTTCCATACAAACAACGGTTGTGCACGCAAAGTAATCTTTATTGTGATGTTCGTTATAGTTCCATTGTGTAATAAAAATTGAAATGCCCATGAGACTCAACTGATTAAAGTATATTGTAAGCACTTCGACTTTTAAAATCAATAAAATAAAAGTACACATATGTAGGTACATAACCTCTACTAAGCTATGCAGACAGAACGGTAGAATCTTTCATTTATGTATGTTTACTAAGGTAATAAATATAAATATTTCATGGCTGGAACTTACAAAGTTTTTAATTGGGCATACTATAAATGATTGTACATCTTCATGTTATCAAAATATACACTTCTTCCTGGTAATCTCAATAGACCTCTGAACGACCACATTTAGTTACTATTTAGTAATTCTATTTTATACTTTAGTATACTACTAGAAGGTTTACATATACATTTTCGGGTTTTTGAGTGCTTTTGGTCTAATACTGGCATTCACGCACATACATTCGGCACACGACATTTTTAGGCACATAATGCTTATCTACGTAGCATTTATTTATATCAAAGTCGACTATAACTCAAAGAAGAATCTTAACAATGTAGTACAGAAGTCCTTACCCATATACATCTTGAACCAAAATACGTAATGTAAGATGTAATTTCATAAAAAATGCAAGCACAAAGGGTATCTATAATGCAAAAGTACACAAAAAGGGGTAATAAAGTTGAGATGAAGAGAGATGCGTCTCAATATTGATAAGGCTGATATTAAAATACTGTTGAGCTCTTTTATTGCTCAGAATACAAAACTGAGCAATAAAGGGAGCTTTTGCTTGGAAGACTAATATATTTTTGTTCCGGATTGTTTCGGGGCACCTCGTAATCTTTATATACGTTTTTAGGATTCAGTTGAAAACACTAGGAAGATGAAATATTACAATAGACAATAGACAGGATGGAGACAGTGGAAGAGGAAGGTTGCAATTGTTAGTGAAGAGAGCATACTTACTTACTCACTCATGTTCTACTTATTTACTCAGTAGTACTTACATGCAAAAGTTACTAACTGCATACTATAGATGCATTTATATTTCGCAAAGTTACATACAGAGTACGTTTAGATACTGTTTAGTAAGTAGAGTAAAGACTAGGAGACTACTACATATTTATTAGCTTAGGAGTTTGCCTTACATGGAAGAAATACTTTTTGTAGGGAGAGGAGAAAGAATTTTAGTTAGAAAGTGCAAGGAAAAGGACTCTAAAGTATCATAAAGTGTAATTTCTCTGATAATACATTTTCTAGCAATGTGTATGGAGTATGGATACACTAAAAGTACAGTAGTATCATCAATTTTCTTGTAATAATGAAAGGAACCTTTGCTAGACATGTCCAAATGGCATAACAGTATATTTCAAGAACTGTGATTGCAAAAAGAAGAAATTCCACACTCGCAGGCGGGCGGGCGAAGGAGAAGTGAGCAATCAGATACAGACAGACAGAGACACAGAACCTCAGAACAAAACCGAACCAATATGCTGAGATAGGAATAGGAAGGAAGGTTCTTTCTATCTTTGCCCTGTGGATGGGTATCTGCTATCTGCACGGAGGATGTGTATAGGTACTCATGGTACTAGGTACCCGTATGAATATAGATACCCTATCTGCAACTCTTTTAGTATTTCCCTGTCAAAGTATCCAACTTTTCCCATTGATCCTGACCTTGCACCATTTTTATTTCCCTTCTCATCCTGGAACTCTCCAGCGCCGTACTCACTACGAAAGCTACCTACTTACTACCTAACTACCTACTACCTACCTTAATATTAACTTAAGTTTGCTACTTTTGTGTGTGCCAAGCTCCCATTATTCTGCTCATCGTCCTTTCTCCTCTTTTAATATTACCTGGGCTGTGTATGAGCACTAAGCACATGTAAAATGTAGTTTCGAAGGGGCACATGCAACTTTAGAGTTGCAGTTAGTTGTAGCTTTATGATTCAGCTGAGAATTGTAGCGGAGCAGACTTTCCCTGAAATGGAACCCATTAGACTAAATAATAAGGAGTGTTGATCACAGCCCGTTTCTTTGGCCTGCTTTGGGCTTCTGGTCTGTGAGTGTGATGCTTTATTTCCCTTCCTAACCGAGTTCCTACCGCTTCTATTTTCCTAGATGTTATTACAGGAACTATGGAGAAAGTCCTTGTAAGTACGTTTGAGAACGAATATCTACCACTAGTATCACTGAATATTGTTTGCTTGCACATTTCCTTTTTTCTTCATTGATCCATTTCCGTCCTTCTAATATTCTAATTTCTGAATACTGATGGGAGGAAGCATCAGCAAATATCTGACTCAAATGCGAGCAGTCAGGAGGAAAATCCAATTTGCAAATTCAGGGAAATATGTCCTTAATAATCCAAAGGATTATGATGCAGCATTAGCAAACGTATGCACAAAAGAGAATGAATTCATCCTGTCCTTCTTGTCAATTTAATAACCAGTGATAGAAACCTATGCCTACCATATAAATCCATATTATTTATGAATACCTCATTGAATTTTGTGTAATAAATAGTGCCTCAAGAAAATTGTATTAACACAATAGAGAAATATTTCAACGATGGGTTTCAAATCTAATTTTTCAATAATAAATAGCTGCAGATATCTGTGCTACAGTTCTACACTTAAGAACTTTGAATTGATTGTAGTATAGCATATGCATTTTCAAATCGAATGCCTCTTATGAGGTTGCAAATGATACCACAAACCTCTCCCGACCACGGTTCTCCATGAACTTAAATTATGTCTTAAAGGTTTTGGAATCAATAGGACTACCATGACAGGAAACATATTGTAAGTGTGTTAGCCAGAATGATATTTCTTTCTTTAGATATTAATAAATCCATTTTTTACGAATATTTCCCTTGCAAATGGCCGATGGTAGGAAATAGGTTTTCATTTTGTATTATTACTGCTAGTAATTCAGAAGAATATCCTGATATCGATAGTTAGAAGGTAGCCAAACAGTCCCAGTCGGGCCAGGTATCTTGGAAATAGCATAATAGAGGAACTCCTTTCATGCAACTCCAAGTGCCCCATTCAGCTTTTCTCTCCGTTGGTGCATTAAATCTTTAAATGCCCATTAATTTCATTTACATTGGTTGGGTTGGGTAAGTTGTCATAATAATTCAAGGTGTACATATATATATTCAGTGTTATCCTGTACAGAGTATTATATTAGTACATGCTATACAGTGCTAGTTAGAATGAATTGATGAAGTAAATATATAAGATAGTCTCTTGTGCAATTTTAGCAATCCTGTAGACAACAAGGATAGGCAAAATGCAGTAGAAGCAAAGAAATTGTATGCTATTTGAAGTTTCTAGCCTTCAAAGTTGGTCTAAAGCATTCTCCTTTGTATTTTTCTTAGCCTACATAGCTATTGTGGTCTTGAGAAAGCAATTCAGTTTGTATGTAAGACTAAGGAGACTGTATGTTATCTCTGAGTAGGAGGGACACGTTGAATGAGCTGACAATAAGAATGACTGTAAGCAACGAGCGAGATGGCGACAGCACAGGGAGTTATATTATATCCAAGGCAAGGCAAGGAAGAGTATTATTATTGAAGAAGTTTGCTTCTCTCTGCTTTAACTGACAAAACTCAAAGATGGTATGTAAATGTATTTCCCTTGACTCTTAGTCTTAGTCAGTCGAGTCAAGTCTGACGATCTTGCTCTTCTGTATTGAATACTTATACTATAGTATGCTTAGTTAGTATACATAGATTGTGTGTACCATACAGTTATACATACAAAACAGATGTGATACATAGTACATATAAACTAAAAGGATTGTTACGCTTTCTCTTCAGGCTCCACTAACTGTTTCTGCTTTCTTCTCCAGAGATAATATTATAAATATCCCTACTTGATGTGTGTATTATTTGCACTCGCTTTTGTACGAATAGCTATACTGCATATAGAATCTATATAAGTAGGACACACTCGTAAAGTAAATTTGGTTATTAAGTAGATGTGTACAGTAGTGGAGGGAGTGAGAGAGTTGGTTTGTTAGTGGTGGAGCATAATATATTAGTGTTAGCTTGTACATAATATTTGTATGCTAGTAAGTATGTATCTACACACTAGAGGAGAATACAGTAGCACTAGACTTACACCACTTGAGTTGAGTCTTTGCTCCTTTCCTTTTTAGTTCTACGTGCCAGTAGCATAGTAAATAGAAAATAGAATCGCATAGACTGCTACAGTACATGCATGTCTTAGCCTATTCCAACATTTCCAACTCTCATAAGTAATACAAGGACTACAATAGAAAACTGGAACGGCAGTGTTGAAGAGAGCAAGAGTAAACGCTAAACTAAAGGAAAGGCGAAAGGAATAAGGCTATGGCTATGTCCTGCACTAGTAGATGTTATTCTACTAGACCTTATGTACATATACATGAAATAAGTGTATAATACTCTATAGATACTTAGATGCAGTGAGAAAATCGAATGTACATAGCTACTGTAGAAAACAGAGCCAAGGAACAGCAAGGAAAGGAAACTGAACTCAACGTGCATTTGGTTCCTATGTCCCAAAAACTCTGTGGCATCCATGCACAACATAAGTAAGTACTAAGAGAGTAAAACGAAGGCAAGGGAAAGGAAGGGAATCTAAAGCTAGTACTACTATGGCACTAACACTAAAAGTAGGAAAGAAGCCTAGCTATCCATACCAGAGGACCTAAAGCAGACCAAGACTTTCTCCGCATTCGCTGAATTACACTGAACGGCTAGCAAAATTCCGTTGTCCACAAGGAAGTCTTTGTTCGGTTTGACAAAACTCTTGCTTTTTCTTGTTGGGACTGAATGGGAAGGGAAGTACACAGTACACATAGTACTTAGCCTTCCTAGAAGAAATACCAACAACACTAACATTAGGTTACGTTAGTGCACTGAAGGATTCAGCAGTGAACCCTGAACTGTAACTGTGAAGACATAAAGAAATCATTTCAGTCCACCGAAGGGCAAGGCAAGGCACACAACTACAACTACAACATTGCAGATAGATACAGTACAGGACACGACAAGAGAGACTGTGGGACAAAAAAGCACAATAGAATCTCCATTGCGGCACAAGAATGTACACTCGGAACATGTTACTAGATGTGACAGAATGAGAATCGTGTCCTCGTGATGAGCTTCAGCTTCTCCTTTCTCCAAAAGAGAAGAGTTCTACTGTGCACTACTGTACACCACATCACACCGTTCATTCCTTCCTTAGGATGAGAAAAGAGGAGGCTGAGCAAACGACAAGCAAGAAACAGGGTCCTCCTGTGAAATCTGCACAACCTTGAGCACTCAAAGAAAAACTGTATCTTTCAACTTGATATATTAGAGCTGTACAGACTTTTACTACCTTACTCTAGTTTCAGAGCAGAGTCAGTGAATAGTTGATAGTGTGTTGAAGCTAAGGTTACTTTAGTTGATATATAATATATATAAGTAAGTATGTACTATTAACCTTTATATATCTGTAGTATATATGTACCTAACCTACGCTATGCACCTAAAGGAAGTCAAATCACTGCATGGCATGGCATCCTCCTCCAATACTTCGATATGCACCACATTCTAGGACAGATCTGTCACCAGCACATTATATTTTATATGTATGTAGCAAAATATTTTAAACCTATGCGTTCCTTATCAGGATACTGAAGCTCTTTGACTTTTATGTTTAAATAGACATACGTGCTTTTACAACGAATCCTAGTAATACACATTTTATGAATATATATGTATCTGTATCAAAGTTACAATAAAGTTACCTTTGGTGCCCCTAAATAGATATACATGCTTGTAAAGCCACATAAGAAATATTACGACTTCGAAGTACCTAAAGTAGATACAAATTCAAAGGTTGCCCTGTCCTCTGACATGGACACCAGTACGGTTCAGGTATGTTCAATTCGGTTACAGTCGCTTCTATGATTCTAGATATCCTACTTTTATTTCAGAAATCCTGTAGCTTAGATGTGTTATGTAGGTAGGGGGATTGAGATGTATAATTTGCAATGCATGTAAGTTTCATATATGTATAGTAGCTAAAAGGTTCTACTTCAATGATACTATAAACTTTTGCTGTATGCATATAATATGCTGTACAGCAATTCGCAGTAAATTGACATGAGGAATAACCCTGAAAGTTGGGATGGAAAGATAAGAAGGAATCTCAACTGCCTTCTTTAATAGCAATTTACTCAAGTCCGATTTTTTCCTTTGATATATTTTTTACTTTACTTCATTCTCAGTATAAAGACATGCGGAGCCTATGGGAATTTCAATATGTTCACAGAAAGAATCTTCCAAAGATACGA
This sequence comes from Tomocerus mixtus, assembly GCA_034694165.1. Lineage (NCBI taxonomy): Eukaryota > Metazoa > Arthropoda > Collembola > Entomobryomorpha > Tomoceridae > Tomocerus > Tomocerus mixtus. Next base: position 10,983 of record JAQFYC010000714.1, read on the forward strand.
CGTTAATAATTATATACTTATGATATGAACACACGTATATTTTACACAGATAATTATTGTACTCCATATGAAAATTCAATGCCATTCTGAAATGTACATACCTAATTTATTTCAAGCATTCATTTTTTGTAGAATTATTTATACTGAAGAATTATGGATATGGATTGTAATTGTAATAGTGTATTTACCTGTATATGATTTTGATCTATATACCATAGTATATGTAATATTCGAAATACATAATACGGAATTAGAATACTGTGGAAATAAAGAAGTAGAGAAAACCAGAGATGCTGGATCTACTTAGGGTTAGGTTGACTGACTCAAAATGGATCCTTCTGTGTAAAAATAGCAGCAGCAGCAGTAACATTGGAAAAGTTTTCAAATTATATGATTTTGATCATGTCCATATTCAAGTGGTTTTGCCTGAGTGATTGATTGCATTGAATATATCATACGAAACGTCTGCACGTTTGTTTCCTTTTACCGAGAAAAAGATTTATGATGCTGACTTGAGTATTTGAAATGATATGGTTGTGGTTTGGGTTTAGCAGTGTTACAGTGTAGACAGGTAGGTATGCAAATACGTAAATATTTGAATTTGACTCAAGTCAACATGCATAAGTACATATAAGTAGTCGCAGTCTGAGTCTGAGTTTGTAAATTTTTCGGGTACAAATGCAATAGCTAGGTTGTAGGTAGTAGGTACTTAATAGCATGAGCGTTTCTGGCAGTTACACAGTTTCCCGTTCCGCACTACAAGCATAAATATTTTCTCGCCCTATTTCCGAGCGGAGAATTGCCGATGTATATGCAATTGATTGTAATAAGATTAGGGTTTTATATCACCACTTAGAATATAAAGTAGCATTACACAAAATTTACACTTAACTTTATCCCTGCACGATGCTTCGACTGGGAATGTGAGTACATACATAGGAAACAAAGTGAAAAGTACATTAGGTACTAACAGTTTAAGTTCAGGAGTGGTGCTTGAACGTGAATGTATAATGTGCACCTACATACTTCTTCATACCACTTAAGAATACTATGTATGGATGTGTATAAATAACCAAGACTTTTCTAGCTTATCGTTAGTAGTTCCCATTTTAAAAGGTCAGTCTCGTCAGTACGTACAAATTGTAATTCTATATGGCACTGTACTGTAGTGAACTACTTTCTGCATCCTGTCCTAGACTAAAAAATAAGAAAGTGCGTGTTTGCGTTTAGTTTCGATGCTACAGTCAGATAAGGTCAAACTCAAATTTTTATCAACCAACCGTGTCTATCAAAAATAATCTTGTTCTCCACCGTCGTGTCAGAATCTCACTAAATAATTTAATGCTCAGAATAAGACAGACGGTTGTTTGAGTTGGACTTTCACTTGGACTTGGATGTACGAGTAGCAAAGATAGGAAGACAAGGCAATGTAACCAAAATGAGAAAACTTTCTCAATCCAACTAAAACACACTAGAGCTCCATTAATTTTTGCAAAACTTGAAGAGTGAGAGTGAGACTTAACTGTATAAGCGAGGGCGTAGGTACATTATATAGTGAATTAGATGTATTATACATTTTAAGAAGAGAAAGAAAGCATATTACTCCTGCAAAGTGGAAATTCTACTAACATTGTATAATATGGCGAGTAGCATAGAGAGTATAACAGGCCAGAGACCAGGCACCACTTCACTAAATTCAAATTCCTTTCCCCGGAATAGAAGATGAAGGATAAAGCGGAAAACTTTAGAATTTCATGTTTATTAACATTTCGGCTTAGGTTTCGTTCTCCGTCCCTAAGCGAAGCAGTATGTAAATAGTTTATTGGGCTTGTGGGCTCTCCAAAACCAAACTTACTGTCCAGGGATTCTAAATTTTCACTTTGGCTTAAACTTTCAACAAGAATGAGTGAGTGAGGAGCTACTGAGTACTTCGCTTTCCAAATGCTTGTCTTGAGTCAAGCATTACACCACAAGTTTATTGAAAAACTAAATAGGCTTATGTAGTATATGTACTTGTATGTAATGTAAGTATTGAGAACTTTCAAAACACTTCCCTATATTAGTCTAGTCAATAACAAGCAGAGATGGTTCCACAAGTACATAAATATTCTTCTAAGAACTAGAAACAGAAGCGAGAACAAGGAGAAAGAATCCCAAATACACTTCCAAACTCAACTCAAAACAATAGACAGCTCCTTGTATTTAACTTAACGCTATTGTCCTTTGTTTCTGAATTGCATAACAATAGCACTTGCATTTAAGGGCATGAAAGTTCTCTAAAACAACTCTAAGGCAAACGCTAAGATAATGGGTTGTTATCAGTTATACTCTACTAGCACATAGAATGCCCTTAGGCAAAAGTATACAGGAAACTTCAAATATTCATAATTGTCTTATTTATTGTATACTTGTGAGCTTTCTCTTACTTTCTCCGTTTAGCTAATTGTCTTTCCTATAATTTGTGAAGAATTTAAATTTTTATTGCTTCATGATTTTATTTAAATTCCTAGAACACTTGAAGCACCAAGCACCGATATTAAATTCCAAGGATAAAGTAGGAGAAAGCTTGTTATATTGGATTCTGGAGTCTGGAGATGCCAGATATTTGAAGGATAGGGTACCTATGTACTATGTACATAAGTACTAACGTACCTAAGTATCTTCTTTCTCCTAAATAGAGTGGCAGCATTCATGACATAAATTCCAATGCAATGAATTTTACGAGTGAAACTAAACAAACGAAAGATCCATTAGGAGTGACGATAATAGTATAATAGCCTTGATGGCAGGCACTCAAATTCCTGTAACATTATATTGTAACTAACTAGGCAGAAGACTAACTTTGCTCTCCTCACCAATTAGCAGAGTAGAATTGTTGGAAAATAAAATTAGTATAGTGCCTAGCCTTCACAAGGTAGTCTTAACTTCAAATCAACTCAAGCAACTACTTTGTATCTATGTAAGATTACATGTAAGCATTAGGTATTATTCGTCTCCTGGAGTTTCTTAATATCTTGAGCACCAACTGCTTTTCATTGCTCTTCTCATTTCATTTACAATTAGTTAACTTCGCAGTTTAATTAATAATTAGAATTGTCACAAATCCCCCAACTTATTTCGGCCATTCTACTTAACTTCCAAATATCAAAAATTCTTTGCTCTTTCACAGTCGGTAATTCAGAGTAATGATGCATATTATAATCTTACAAGCTATGGTACTTGTCTCCATTGCAACATTACTTCCTTGCACAAGTACCCTGGGTGCATTTGGCAACATGTGTAAGTACTTTCTCTGTAGGGCTTTCACTATGCTTGTTTATACATATATAAGTGTATATATGTATGTCTAATACAAGCAAATTTATCACAATTTAACCATCTAGATTTATATAATACTTATAAGGCTCCTTGTAATTTGCTAAAACAAAAGGCCTGCAGATGAGAATTTCTTGTAATGGAGTCTCGAGTGAAATAAAAGTGAAGGGAGTGGGAATTGAAAGAGTGAAAGACGTATGGTCTACATTAGAGTAGCATTACATCACATCACATAACATCAATTCACATTCTGTCATATCACATCAGTTCACATTCCCATAAAGCAACACAATGTCCTAGTAGGTGGTATGGTTTCGCAAGGCAGTCCTAAAGTGCTTTACAGCATCAAGGAAAAGTTTCGAAGTGAAAGACATATATTTTATACAGATAGCATTATGTGCACATAATGTAGTTACTTAACACGGTCTCTTCCTGACACTGAATTGGACATACAATGCACATTAGGAAATATTTACAGGGCGAGTCCTTTGTTTAGCTGCTTTCTCTTTCCAAACAATAATACCTAATTATTTTGTACAATAAAAGGCTGGATCTTCTATATTGTGATATACTTTTCAGATCTGCTATTTATTTATATTTAGATATACTTAGCCCTCTTTTTGTTGTTATTTGAAAAAGTTTTGAGTAAATAAACAGTCAATAACATTATAAGATTAGAGTTAAGGAATGGAAAGTTAGTGAAAGCACCTGGAGGTACTAAGGTGACTCTCCCCGTACACGTATTTACCTTAATAATGCGACTACACCTTTAGCTACTATTACTACCTAAATAATATTGGGAAGATAATAAAATGGTAGCTATAAATAGATATTTCATGCTTACGTAGGTAGTAGGCACCTTCAACAATGTGTAGTACGAGGAAAGAATGAAGGAATCTATTACAAAGAAGAGAAAGATGCCAGAAATAAATTTGAGAAGTTACATCTCGGATTGTGATGTCTATTCTGTCTGTAGTAAACAGAAGGAGAGTTTTTCTTTGTCGGCGTATCTCAATACATTTGTACAATAGAGTGAAATAGTGGAGAGAGAAAGGCTGAGGAGTCGACAGCCGTTGCCTTTGCGTTGCCTGTTTAAATTTTTGATAAACTTCGTTATTGCAATGTACTGCCAACTAGCAAGTGCCAAAGTTCTCAGAGAAACTCTTTTCTCCAAGCGATGTTAGTCACTTTCTTTGCCATCTCTATGAAATTCCCGTCTCAATTTCTCTTTTCCCCGTAAAAGAGTATTGCATTACCTTATATTACACAGTTTATTACTTTAGCACGAAAAGTAGAGATCAGCAGGACATAACATCACCTAGTTATTCATCATAAATAGAGAAGCATTCATACATACCAGAGCGAATGCAAACATGCAAAAGACAACCGCTCAGACCTTTCTCGCATACTGGGTTCATAATATTACTAAATCCGATGTTAAATTACATACATCCGGATCAGACAGCTTGGTTTACTATTCAGTTCAGTTGAATGACTGACCTGGTTAAGTCTCGCTACACTAGTCACACCGACTCTAGTGTATTAGATTAGGCGACAAGGGAAAGAGAAGAGACCCATTCCGGAATTTATGTTCATAGTAACCGCTTGCAGTTTATTTCGTCCGATGTAGTATGTGATGGCACTGTCGTAACGTAACGTAATACTACTAACCATATACCGTATTTATCGAATTAATTCCCCAAATGAATAATTTCCTTCTGTGGGAACTAATTCAAGTCAAAAAGTTATAAAATATTATCCCCATAGGAAATTAGTTCCTCCTGGAGGAATTATACGAAATCCCTAAATTAGCTACCCTAGCATTATACTTATACCTATATAGTTAGACACCAGAAAATTTCATGATCATAGTATTGCAATCCCCTTGACTAAATAAATTACTGGAATACTATTCATAAAAAATGAAATTCTCAAAACTTTGCAAGGGGATTTAATTCGGCAACTACGGTATGAACTACATACTTACGGTATTATGTAGATATTTAAAGTATGCATGATACTTAGGCTAATGTAATAATATTAGAATGTAGTAGGCACATCCTTTGAAATATGTGAAGTATTAGGTTAGGAGGCATTGTATATATTTTTGGCAGGAAATATTTTAGTCAAGACTAAATAGGAAGTTAGGCCATACATATATACATACAACAAAACAGCACGCTACTAAATAGGCATTATGTAGTTGCATTAGCACGGCACGGATCGTATGGGACCACAGAGAGCCCAGTATGTCTGTCAAAATGTCAATTTGTTTCTATGTTTCCGTATATCCTATCGTTATAATATGTAGTGAAAGTCAAAACGCAAATCCTTAGTTGTTTGTTAGTTTGCATGTTTTCACTGAAGGAGAGAACGAGCGAATTGGCTTGTGCACGTCCGTTTGGATAAATAGACTCCTTGTTCTTTTAAATGAAGAGAAAGTTATATAGCGGTCTTTGTATCACATTCTTAAAGGTTTTCATATGCATATACTTACTAAGAAATAGGACGTAGTACATACACAGCAGTAAATGTCCTTTTGTCTATTTATGAATGTAAGCCTGCAATTTATTTGTGAACATGGATATTTGGTAGGGAGACATTTTTTGAATTGAACCCGTGCCACAACAACATCTCATGAGGTAAAAGCTTACTATTGACTTACTTAGGTACTTACAGCCACAGCTTACATACTTGGTTAAGGCTTCGTGTTTGATTACCTGTCATTGGCATGTGGTACTTTCGTTTCCTATTTACTACCACACAAATAAACGGAAAAATAATTACATGAAAATAAATAGAAACGTCTTGATCTATGAAGTATTTAGAGGTAGTATTTTAGTAGTATTTATGTTTATTGCACTATACATAAGACGCACTTAATAAAGGCTCACCTACCACATACATCCAGTATGGGGGTAGACTGTAGACGTCTGAATGGGCTACATTATTTAATGAATGTGTGGTATACAGGATTTATTTGTAGTTTCTCAGGCAGAAAAATTACAGCTGTAAATACATACACATGGGAAACGACGCCCATAAGATGTCGACATTAATCTGCTATCAAATTTTATGAATGAAATGGAACAAAAGGAATGCCACACATACCAGAATAGAGAGTACAATTACATGTACGCAAGAAAAGCTGGAATATATGGGAATATTGCTATCGTAAGCTGATCGCTTCTTTCAATCAAATCGAAAAGCCTTTTATTGTTGGAGGACTGTAAGGAAATATAGTTTTTCCGGAATTTCTTTCAAAGCATTTCCTCTATTCTGGAGAAAGAAAAACGAGGAATAAACAACCTAAAATAAAATAAGGAGGACCCAACCAAACCCTTCCATTCCACAGAACAAAATACAAGTGTTAAAACTAAAACACCGAAAACTCTTCGCGGTTACAATATACCGGTTTATGTAAGTTTGTATATCGTGCCTAACTGGTTAGATCCGTTAGTAAGTGTATATAGTACATGGGACTAACGATGCATTCGGTTTGGCCCGGATTTAGTCGGCTATACAGATTGATCCACTAGTGCACTGTACTTGTGTATGTACTATGTAATAGCTATCCCATCCTCCCACGCGAACCCAGTTCTTTGTAAAATAAAAAACTTGGCAGTCAGCACCTAATAGCAGATTATAATCTATCTACCATCTTTTCTTCATTAGCTAACTAACCAGACGAACTCCATGTTAAGTAAGAGGAAGAAAAGCTGCTTAGTTAGTCTTTCTGTTCTTGTCTGAGTACATTCTTAAGCTACTACTATGTGTACTACTTACATTCCAAGAATTACTGACTTTGTAACTAACTAACTAACAGAAGACCTACACAAAGGCACTTTCACTCTTACTTAGCCGACCGCTAGTCTCTCTTTTACTTAACTTCGTTGCATTTTTAAAAACTAGTACCTCCCTACTAAGCTACTACATACATACAGTGCTTAGAGAGATATGTGTTCCTTTCTCTTGTTCTCAGCCCAGACTTTCTTTTATATTGCAAGGCAAATAAATAGTGAGTTGAAGAAAGTTGAAGAGATTTCCAGTAAGTTGAGTTGAGGAAACAGGCTCTCTGGGGCCAAATGACGCATTGCTGGTGTATAACGTGTACTGGCTAGCACGCGATCCCACTATTACCAGTATTACCATTTATCTACCACTACCAAATAACCGTCTATCTAAACTTTCAAGCTTTCTATATTCCAATGAAATTCATACTGCAAATTCTACCTTATCCATCTTACAGGCTATAGTGTGTGTCATATAGATTACGTATAACCATATACTAATATGCTCTATGGTATTTACAATGTATATGTATCAGTACCTTAACTGTGTAATAATATAATAGAGGTAACCAATGCAATGCACGTCTCATTCGGAATTCTAGCACATGTCTTGTCTTTTTCCATGAACCTTTTCATATAATGTGCACGTAAGTTCACTGTAAAATATACATATAATATTATGTATCTTAGGATTAGTTAGGCTTGTTCTGCTAAGGTATCATACATTTACATGTATTACAGATAAGCGTATAACAGAATTGGTTAGAATACAGTTGCAACTAAATGTACCTAACATTCTCGAAGATATAGAGCATCAAAGGAATAAGTACTATATAAAAGGGCCATACATGCACACAATCTAAAATACCTCGAACTGAACTCTACTTTGTACATACAACTCGTTTTAGTTGCATTCATGTCCTACGGTTCAGAGAAAAGAAATCATTAACCCATTACCAAACTGATTCTATACTACTATGTACTACATACACGGAGCAACTCTGACTTAACTCTAGTCTGAATATAGCCAAGCTCAGGCCCGTCTACACACCTACAGTTATGCCATAGTAGTCACTTTAGCTATATCAAGCAGATATCGTAAGAAATTATTACTTGCTAAAGAAGCAGTGAAATAAGCGCTGACCCATTCTCGCTAAGTTGATACCTACAGTTACAAGACTAATGGACACATCACCTCCAGTCATCCTCACATCCTCCAACCTCTTTAAATTCCCTCTGTCCTCCTATGGTATGGCATTCTAAGCCTTTTTTCCTGGAATTGTCAACAACAGAATATACGGTACTTAAGCTTAATCTATATAGTCACTAGACGGGCTACTTACAGATACTACAATAGTTATAAGGTAACAGACACTATAAGTATCTTATAAAAAAGTATAGGACTTTATCTGCTCAAGTAATTCGCGAAAGCTAAACGAGAGAATCTACTTGACAATAAGTGACCAGGTCAGTCAAACAACTGCTTTGGCATTTCTTTTTATATACAGATAGCTCAGATATAGATATAATCTTCAATAAATTGTTAGTGCAATTAACTTTCTTTGGGTATAGGCACTGAATGATACTGTTAGTGCATATGACCGAACATCCTCCATTTTTTTGAAGACTGTCTCTATCTTTATTTACACAGTATTACATTGCTGTAATGCAAAAATGCAATAGCAACTTTGACAATATTGATCATATAGATTGGACGAACGTATTTTCTCGAGCAGCAGCATTTTCTCATCAGATTCAATCTTGCCCTGCGTTGGGATCCAATTTTTGTTTATACTTATTACAGTATTGAAGCGACGGGGCCAAGCAAAACACTTAGTTACATTTATGGGTATATACTACATACATTACGTAAGTATGTACGTACATATCGAAAACAACTAAACTTTTGTCTTTTTTCTCCTACTTCCAATAATGCGAAAAAGATTGGTCAGACATGGAGAAAAAATGGGAAACACCGCACTGCGGGTAGCATTACGTGTGTCCGCTAATATTTACAGTATACAGAGGTCAGAGCCAGAACCAGAAGAATTATACCAATAGCAATTGTTACCATTGGGAAAGACTATTACTACTAATGCTAATTCCAATAACATGCTTTGCTACACTAATGTATAGGTGGCTACCCATCACTTATTTCCGACGTGAGCGAAATAAATCCAGGCTCTATTGCATGTGCATACCTGGACTCTGGATTGTAGACTGCTTTGGCTAAGAGTACTACTGTACATCACTAGATGAACTGATCGTGTGAGTTCAATGGAGCGAACTGAATAGTCTACTACATGTTAATTTATAGTTTTAGTTTCTCAACTTTTGTGAGAAATAAAAGTATCACAAAATGCTTGCATGCTGAGCTGATGCTATGTATTTTTATTTACCGTCTCAAAATAACGTAAGCGTTCCTAATGATAATGATTCTTGTTCACCTTCTCCAAAATACAAATGCTTAGGTGAAAAATGTATATACTAAATTGTAAGGTATTTTAGACAAATAGATATCTACCTAGGTACATCTGTTGTACAATAAGTCTAATTAAGCTGCAGTTGAAGTTTTCACATTAATTAATTACCAGTACGTCTACGTACAAAACTTTATATATTGTCAGCAAACATACTTTACAGAAAAGCAGAAACTTATAGACTACTATTATTTCTTCATAGTACGAGTATTATTCCAATTAAAGTGTTGAAGGTGTCTGTTTTAGCTTCCCATATATCGCGAATCGACTTGTGAGACTCGTAAAAGATAATTTGCAACTGTTTCTTGTAAATGTGGGCTCTAAATGTAGGCACTTCGAGTGTTTTATTAACCCAGCGCTTGCCCTCATGCATTAAGTGTACTGAGGCATTATAAATGAGATCTATGAACCCAATTTAACAGAAAGTTGCAACGGATACTTACTATAAGTTCTTATTATATTTAACTAGATTTTATGTGCTACTTCTACTCTACGGAACAATCAGTCAGATTAAAGTTATTACTTTGACGAATTAGGAAGAAATTAAATTCAAACTTATCAATCTTACCGAGTGAAGTCTCCGAGCTGCATCATGGATGGCAATTATGTGTGTGATCTTGTGACGTTCCAGCTGACTAGCATCTTTCGAATCCCGATAGTTCCCAACGTAAAGCCCTGATAACACCTAGAATACATAGAAATCCATTTCACATATAGTTAGCCTCTAGGATAATTGGCGGTGGCAAGTTTTACGTTAGAAATAAATTGGGAATTGGGAACGCACCCTATTAGTCTCATTTCTAGAACTATCTTCTCTACTATTTATGCTTAACCATGTATTCTATCCAACTTAACTACTATCATAGAACAAGTACGTACTTATTAGTCCACTCTCAACTCATTCTCTTGAAGAAAAATCAATAGTTTCTCCAACTTTTAAAGCAACTCACGACTTTTCAATTAAGTTTATACTTTCTGCTGGCTGATGTGCACTAATACATAGTAATCAGTACAACTGCCGCACCAACTCTATTAAATCAGACTTCAGGAATGTCTAGTATACTTACTTATTAACTATATATGTATTAATATAGGGAATTATCCGATATTACAACAACATTATGAACTATATCAGTATAATAATAATGTGCAATTAGGTATACATACTTTCTTTTTTGCGAATTTGTACATACATATACATACGAATATCTTTATTACATTTTCTATGAATAGTACAAAAGTTCGCCCGGACCTTTTCCCGAATTCAGTACTTAGGGAAGTGCATTGCATTTAGATGTAGAAATAGCAGGACTGAAAAGTGGAGAGATATTATTGTATGAGGCATACTTACTCATATCCACTCATCCGTTGACCGCAACCGAGCCGAGAAAGGAAATCCTAAGGCAAGGTCTCCTCTAGGGAAATATGAAAGCCAATAATAACGGATATATGTATGTAGTGGTAAAGCAAAGACAGCCCCACACCACTACCATACCACACCGGAGTAACAGTAGACTAAAGGAGTATTAGTTATGTATGTAGCATGTAGCTAATGGTAAGGGGTAAAATATCTAACCGTAATATTCCTAAATAATATAAAGGTTTTAAGTCAGTTGATGTGATATGGTTTGAGACAGAGAGAGCAGAGCATTATCAAAATCCTTGAGAACACACATTCATCCTCAGACTGTCTTCTTTTTCCTTACGGAAAGACTTATGTGGCTTAACTATAGCATTCCACTAGCACACATAGAGAAATCTCTCCTTCCCTTTCTAAACTTTCACTCGAGTCGACTTTCACCTTATTTTTTCAAATTCGCAGAAAATATAATATATCGTGTTATCCTTCCCTAAGCCTTGGGATTTTTCCTGGATAGTTGGAGCCATTCCAATCAAATTACATTGCAGGCGACGACATCAGAAATCCAACTCAAATGTCGCTTTGACTTTGGCCACTGTCCCACAGTCCCACAGTGAACTATAGTCTCATGGTTCGTTTGTAATGCATTTGTATTTGTACCCTGTACAGTATTTCGAGCCTAATCTGTAGATAGTGAACGATACTGCAGTTCTTCAAGGTCTTTATCAACATAAACCTACCTTGTGATATCTTTAGGGCTTAATACTACATACAGGCATACAAATATAGTAGTTAACTAACTAAGAAACAGATATATCTTTTCTGTAGATTAGACTCATTGTCACAAACTTAAGTAAATCTCTATTTGTGATGTTCACTTAATAAGTTAAGGGTTCACAAATAAATACACTTCGTTCCAGTGTCTACTTCCTAGTTCCCATCCATCGTATCAAAGTTACTTTAGAGTTCTTTCCAGAGTTTCCGAGAAAAGCATCCCAGTAACCTACTCTTGATTCTGCTATACTTTCCCCTCTCTCTCTTGTATCGGAAACAATCAGCGGCTCTCACGACATCGTTTTATAGCTTGTAATTTATACGCTACTGCTATTTAGTTTGTTCAGCGAGACAGTAAAGAAACTTCCTTTAGGTACTTACCTATACAACTCTAATATAATGCTTAGATAGTTTCCTTTCATCGTAACTATACCTAGAGAGATAATATTCCTCTTTGCTTTTCTAGTAAGTTCACAGAATATTGCAAATTGCATTTTGTGTTCCCATTACTAAACTGTAACCTATCCCCTTTAGTGCGGAATTTAGATATGTAGGACAGACATGCAGCTTTGCGACTAAGCTACTTTGATTGTCTGTCGCCAATCTGTTTGAGATTTAGATTTAGCTAAAGCTTTAAGTTTATATTCTGTGCTGTGCATACATATGTAGGGAAATCAGAGCTACCGTTTAGAATATGTGGTAAGAATAACGAAACAAGAACAACTATTCTATTGACTGTATATTGCTTACGTACATTAGAGAAGAACACAATAAGAGAGATCTTCCTACATGAATCTATTTAATCCTACTACTATTTGCAAATCTTTTAATGTATTAACAATAAGTAAACTTGTGCATTAGGCTTTACAATATAATCGGGATTATTACCCTCTGCTACCTCCTCCAATCTTATTATTCCGTTGTTTTGTACTACTACTGCTTTAAGTGCCGCGCAGATAGCATCTGCATCAATTTTTATGTATTAAAAAGAGATTTAGTGCTTTATACATTTAAAAGAGATTTAGCAAGATCCACTTACATACTTGAGAAAATAAATAATTCAATTATAAGTGGAACAAGAGCATTTGCTATTTTATTTCTTACACAGTGCTTGATCTTGTTTCATTTTTGTTGCAGATGTGCACTTAGGATTACTTAAATACCTACCTTGTACCTACCTAACAATATATTAGTTACAATTTTATATCAAACTGAGAGTATGAGTGGGAGAGTCAGAAGCGTGCTACATACTATCAAGACAAGCTATTTAGGCCAGCTAGAGAATGCAAGTGAGCCGTGAAGGGAAAGTTTGTAAAAGTTTGGGACAAGAGACTAAACTGAACATGCCTTGCTCTTTCTGTAGTTAGTGCAGTGGAAAATTTCGGTCAAATAACCAGTAGTTGTCTGTGGATAAAATATTCCCGGCACATTCATTCCTCGTTAGTCCAAAGAGTTTCATTCTGCTTTCTCATCCACAGAGACCACCGAAATTCTTACAGAAGGGCTATAATAGATCAAGCTTTGCTCTGACGTTACGTTACGGACATACCCATATATACATAGGAGGAACCCAAAAACTACTGTGCTATTTTGATTTTGCTTTCTCTTCTATGGTGTTACATCTTTGTGCCAAAACACACAAAGGAATCTTAAATGTTTACCGATACCTAACTAACCTAACACATTTTTGGCAACTACGCAATTTTTGAGCCAAGAATCCAATCTTATCTTACTTATAGCATCTTTGTATTACTTAGGATTAAGTGTCTTAATAGGAAGGATTGATGAGGAAAAGGATACTTTGATGCACAGATGAATTATTGATTTTGTTTTCTCGTTTAATCTTTCCTTTCAACATTGACCTCCTCCTATCCTGTAATAGTGGGTACTTATAAAATGATGGACTCATATCAGTATGAACAAAGAACTTTACTTAGCAGTAAAAAGGCACTTTGGTTACTTATTTAGAAATTTGAAGGGATGGAGAGTGCTCTGGTTTGATATGGTATGCATGCATAGTGCACATTAGACTTACAAACATATAGAGTATAGAATAATCTCGACACACGCTTTATTATGCACGTGTCGGTAAATAGCATGGCTGGGCTTTTACAAGGATTGAAATATATGTGCTGAAAGTAAGTAAGTGAAGCGAAAGTCCAATGCCCCTGTTTTTCTAGCCAGTCCAGTGCAAACCAAAGCAACGAAGTGGGAGCCAAAGTCAAGCCACATTCATACACATACAGATATTTATTTCTAAGCCTAATGTTGTGGTATGGTATTCTATATTCTAGTAAGTACATTGCCTATAGCTCTAAATATACGAATACTTGTGCTAAGTTGTACGAAGGTGCACATTTATACAGCTCAGTTCATATGCGCATTTATAAATTCATTCAAGCTGCACAAGTTATGGTAATATTACCTAAGCTATGGTTACTATTATGCATATGGACGTGTACATAAGTACATAATGTAGCAATATACGTAGGAATGAACTGATTGTGAGCTGACTAGTTAAACTGACTCGTGTGAGTTGACTTAACTTTGCTTGATAGTATAGTTCGCAGCAGTACGGTAGACCAGCAAGGCTTGGTCAGAGTCCTAGCCTCATACTCATAATGTAATACAACCAGATATTTAGATGTTTGCTTTCCCCTACCATACTACTTTAGTCTACTTTAGGTTATCTTAGGACAGGACAAGCTTGCAAAATTCCAGTTCTGTTACTCTCTCCTCTCCTGGTATATATTTATACATGTAAGTCTAATGCCCGGGTGGAGTGGTCTGGTCTGGTAAGTATGTATAGCATTTGCCTAATTTACGATTACTACTACTACGACTATGTACATAGTAGTGTATACTCCAGAACAGACAGAATTTAGTGTGGTGTGAACTGAATCGATATTGTAACCCATGCAACCGCCTAAATCAACACTAGCATGCTCTGTGACTATAGTGTAAGTGTAGGAGACCTTATTATGGGCCAAGATTAGAGTAGACGGAACTAAAGTGGAGAGAACTCGAGACAAGTCAAGTCCTCAACGTTGTTTGGGCACGTTCCTCCGCTTGCTTCTCATTTCACTCAATTGGCATTAGACGAGTAGTTTGTACTTATTTTTACGTTTGGGAAAGTCAAGCTCGCTTATGTCAAACCAGTAAGCGTGGATGAAGGAGAATTTTGGAGACATAAATGGTCTAAGCTCAATGAGCTTAATGATTTCGCTCTCCAACAAGTACAATAGAAATAGAATGAGCCTTTTTTAGCTGCTCGGATTTAGCGGCAACGGCAAAGACTGCATGAGAAAGTCACATACTCTCCGCTCTCTGGCCGAACTGGAAGCTCGTAGAAGGCTAGAGAACATGGAAGAGGAGCGGTCTCATCTCATTCTCTCTATTGACTACTTACAACTCAAATAAATGTATTATGTAAAGAAACACAAGATCCACTATCGGTAAATGGGCAACTGAGAGAGTCGACAAACTCCGTTCTTTTGGCTCAGTTCTAGAATGTGCCTGATTTAACTTAAGGTGACATTTCTCTAAACGAATGCCGACAAAGCAGCTATACTAATATCTGGGCACATCCGAAAGGTACTCATACTAAGCTAACAGGCAACCTGAAAATCTTTATCAGTAAAATACTTAAATACTATATAGGTTCATAATAGTGCATCATCCCTTGTAAAGTTAGTATATGTATAGTATACGCCGGAAATTGCTGTGCTGCATACTATATAACTTTTAAGATTCACAAACAAATACTTTCAATCATTCTTCTTTGAAAAATTGACAACCTAAGGAAATTTTGGTATTTCATAAATTCTAGAATCTAGATAGTAAAGTGACACATAGACGATTAAAACTGGGTGAATAGATTAACTGATGAGAGACAGGGAAGAAAAACGAAAAGAAGACTGGAGTCCCCATAAGAAATGATATTCTATTTATATGACGCAGCTGTCTATACAGGAATACAATTTTGATTGTACAACTGTTTATTTGGGACACAAAACTTAGATTGCTTTATTTAGATTTCAACCTTCCATAAGGGTTTATTACACTACACATATCATGTTTATAAGGGGAATTACGTTTTGTCTTCACATGCCATGACTGCTTACGTGCTGTAAAATGTATTATTATTGTTATCTCTCTGATGTAAATCTACATGCATGTGGGAGCTAAATAAAATTATAGCTGTATTTAACACAATTTGCATTTAGCTAAGGCTTCCATGATATGGCTGTAACTAGTAATAGCTTGTGTACAAATATGTAGCACACAACATTCTATAATTCAATTTGCTGTCTCCATTTTGTAAATATCAAATTATTCAAACTTGTTTGTGCTTAGGGTCTCTCCATTTAGGATTATATTACACGTGTAATGAGATTTCACATTTATGTAACCGCTAGGAAATGACTGCTTTAATTAATCCCCAAAGTCTGAAATGAAAAGCTATATTTGATGTCTATATCTATTTCCAAATGCGAATAACACTGACTAAACTGAATTTAATTCCTGATTTCAATCCAAATTACTTACCAACTAGCATTGTATGCATAGTAGGCAGTGGGCATTAGTATTATAGTATGTTGCTATTTGCCTGCATTGACATACTGGATATTCTGAAGTGCTCGCTTGAACACCATAGTGTTATGTTACCAAACCAAGTGCATACTCAGTGCACAGTTTAGGGCTCAATAGGTATTGAAAGGTATTTTTTTATATCAACTAAAGGGAATAAATGTTAAATAAATAATGCCTCATTATTAGGCATGTAGAATTTATACAACCCTTTCCCTTTCATAAATTACTAAGCGTCGTAAATTCTTTATGAACTGTCGTAGCCCCAATTGATTTACGTAGGTATCAACTAGCTAAAAAAGGTACCAAGGTATATAAGAACACAACTTATTAGTATGCTTGTTTGTATGAAAAAATTGAACTTCATACAGTTTAGGTTCTATAGGTTCAAACTAAATATATAGGAACCCAAACAAATAAACATTACGAGCACATTTGCTTGCCTATACCTTATCGCTTTCCATTCCATAGTCGTCAATAACAGTGGTAGACAAAGAACTTGTAAAATATTTAACAGCCACATTTTCTTAGCTGTACTACTTTATGTGAGGACGGCAAGTATACTAGCTAGCTACTAGCTAATGCAAGTGAGCAGCAAGACGTTCACATTTACCTTACTGCCTATTTAACATATATATTGCTAATTGCACAGCTTGATTAAATACACAGTAGCATTTTCGTCGATAGGAAAGGGATAAGAATATATATGACTTTTGTATGGTAGTTTTCTAAAGTGAAAGAGAGTAGAACGTTCTTTTTGCCCTAGTGCGTAATGTTATTGCACAAATATGTACCTAAATAGGCGTAATAATATATTTACTGTGCACATGATAGTACCTATTATCTATGTATAAAATGATAGTATTATCATGCCAAAATACATGGGTACAATATTAGCATTTGCACCTATTCTAGTAAAATGTAGATATTTTAAAACTATTGGACAGTTGTTATCTAGGTTTACGAACCTAACCTACACATACACATGTAGAGTATGAGAACTAACTGGTAGTTAAAGTAGAGAATATCAATCTAAGAACATAACTGTGGTTACGAATGTTATGACCGTTCCGGTGCAATAAACGACAGAAGACATATTTAAAAGTGCATGGAATCGATTGAGTAAAACTATTCAGTAAAATGAACAAGGGAAATCGACGTAATTTCTTCCTTAAATGTACCTACAATCCTTTGGGTTTTCAATGCAGATGAAATATTTTCAGAATCTAACACAATAGCTTCCAAGGACATGCTATTAGACGATTTATCTCTGACAGAACCTTTCCTGGACAGCTTTTCACTTTACGAGCTAAACCGGCAAAATGCCCACACCTACTCTAACTCCCATAATGCACCAAATTGATTAATAACACACTGAATTGCCTGCTACTATTCATAACTTTAGTAAATTGATTAATTGCATACCTACAAATAATGCTTCCTAATGCAGAGCGTACTTTTTCAGAAGAATACAGATTCATGAATATTTATATTGTCTTAACATAGGTAAAAGTAGCATTAGTATAATATACACGTATGTAGTAGTATCATGTAAAAATTAATATGAATATGGGTATAGTACAGAAAAGAAATTAGTAAAAACATATAAGGGTGAGTATGAAAAGACAAAGGACTTACCCTATTCATGCCATTGCCCATTATGAGCGGACGGACGAGCAGAGAATTTGGACATTTAGATGACTTTGAGGTGACAACGGCTGCCGTGCAAAGAAGAATGATGTCAACTAATAATAACTACAATTGTAGTTATTGAGAAGAGATAAAGCAATAGTAAACGGTTCTATCAATGTCAACTCATAGTCCCTTCCACATGGGCTAAACCGATCCGGCCGTGTGGTCTGGTGGACAGGATAACCTCAGCTGAGAGTGAGAGCGCGAGCCCTAGGTGAACGTGTCGACTACTGCGGCTCCATAAATGCCTCTGTTCCTTCTCGAAAATTTTCTCTGCTTTTCCTACCCGACCGAAGAGAAAGCTGCGCTGCTCCGATTTCCCCAGCTGCTTTCTTCCGTACCTTCTTTCTTTCTTCTTTCTTCTTGTCAGTATGTGTACATTTTGTGTGTGTGTGCTGAATAGTTACCAAAGAGTAAAGGAAAGCAGACTTAACTCAAGAATTTCTCCAACCACCATCCACCACTCCTGCAATATCATACCATACCACTTAGATATACGTGAACAAGTAAAACAAGGAAAATATACACTATGCGACATATCTAGCCGGACATGAAGTGTGCTTTCTCCTAGTATGTAGGCGTATATGCATACTGTCTAGGTGCCTACTGTACGTTACACCTCGAGTAGGCACTGAGTCATCTGCTTTCTCTTTTTATACAGAAACACCGTTTACGACTTTCATAACTACTTCCGTCCAATTGGCGTTTAAGCTGAATAAAAGCGTTCAAAATTTAATAATAAAGTTTACTAATTCTGTACACAAGGAAGGTGATTGTGACGATTCCACGACAATTCGCCCAGGCGACAATTCGCCCAATGCGATAATTCGCACAACGATAATGTTAATGTTTAAATTACAGAAATGGGAATACATGAATATTTCCCAACCTGGCACTCCTGAATACAAACTGACGGAAATATTGAAGATAACTATATTTATTATTAATTAAAATTGGCGAATTTTCGTTGGGCGAATTGTCGCCTGGGCTAATTGTCGCATTGGGCGAATTGTCGCGTCACCGATTGTGACTATGTATAGTATTACATAAGAGCAAAAATCTGAAATGAAATATCGTTGGGTACTGGGTTATAAAACATGAAGTGTAGTATACAACATGGTACAGACTGGAAGAAGGAATACTTTTGTTACTATTGTAATGGCTGAATTGACTTGATTGCAATTGTCAATTGAGACAACTATAAAATACCTTGCAATATAATATGTAGATCAAGAATGTTCATTGAGTAGGAAAATGGGAGTAAGGTGTACACCATTCTGGGAGTAAAATATTTTGAAAGCAACTTATGCAGATAATGTCTGCCGCATACTGTATTTACGGATACTGAGTGTGTACAATATAAGCATTACATTGTGAACAGAGGACAATAGACAGAGAACTTCTTCCATGCAATCCAATCGAATTCCTTATCACTCTTTTCCTCATTCCGGGATCTACATTCTAAAACAGTGTCCCGTCTTGACTTTGACTCAAGTTGACTGGTTTGGATT
Source organism: Tomocerus mixtus (assembly GCA_034694165.1). Lineage (NCBI taxonomy): Eukaryota > Metazoa > Arthropoda > Collembola > Entomobryomorpha > Tomoceridae > Tomocerus > Tomocerus mixtus. The sequence goes on from JAQFYC010000714.1 coordinate 30,496, forward strand.
GGTTGTTTTTTTAGTTTCTTTGTTGCAGTCAAGAGCAAACCGAAAGCATATACAATCAGATACATACTTTCTTTCCGGCCGGAGTGCCACGTTGTCTTGTTCCAGAGGAAAAACAATTGATCGTTCAACCTCAGTCAGTTCAGCCGGATTAAGTCACATAGTATCTGCCGGGGTATTGTCCAAGTTCTCTTCAGGATTTTTCCTTCTTGTGGCATTCTAAGATATGAGAACTAGGGCAAACACAATTTCAATCTTCTAACAACTAGCGCTGGAGCATGACTTGCCTATATTACTAGGTACGTATAACTATGCAAACAATGAAGTTGACAAAGTATTCTAATTTTTCCTACGTCAACTTCCCTCCCTTCTTTCCCCTACATTTCATTCTTTTTCTAATGTAATTGAGATGCTGCTAGACACCTAGATGTCAAATGCTAGAGTCTAAGCTTGGCTTAGATGCAACTGTGAAGTTCATACATTTTCGGTTTGTTCCCTGTGCATGGGTACTTTTACATTTCCCTACTTTTTACTCGCTGAGACTGCAGGATTATGCGAGATTACTGTTTTAGCAAACATACTAAAACATCCAGAATCTAGAGTAAACAATTCTCGACAAATTGTTTCCTTATGGAAAAAATCGGATGTCTTGGCTAAAATATTATTGCTTCCATTACAATCACACCTCATTGAGCAGAGTATGCTACCTTTGTTATCTTAATGCAATGGGTCGCAAATTACAATGTATTTTCCCGGAAACTATTTTCCAAAAATTAAAGACTTTTTTCGGTTTCAAAGGTAAAAATATTAATACTACCCTGACTTAAGCTACACACTTATAATACATTACTACAGAGTATATATCTATATCGTATATACCCTGTCGCATGAGTTGGAATGTTTTCTCCTTACTAATGCAATCTGTTTATGAACGTCACAAATTAAATAAATTGAACACCATACACTAATCAGGAGTATATGGGAATTATAACAGGATTATACATATTATGCAGATGTCAAAATTCTTGGGGCACATGTCGGCGTAATTATCATAATTGTGAGAATCTATCAATGTAATTACCTCTAACGAGGAAATTGACGAATTAAATAAATAAATAAATTATCACTTTATTAGTTATAAGTGGTTATAAGTGCCTTTTAAATAGCGTTTTATACCTCTTCTTAATAGTTTTATGATTTTGTAGCTGAATTTACCCCACGTAAACTCCCACTCCTGGTCAAATCCGATTTTTTGTAGAAGTATGACTGCCTTGTAAGCGTATCAAGCCATCTTGCCTCTTCCCACGTAAATACTTAACCTTTATTCCAAAAATTATTTTAAGACAAAATCGCAAACAAGGTTCCTAGGCAGAAAGATTATCTTTCAGAAAATGCTCCTCATTTTTGTCCAACATGTTCTGGTGACCCGTTCTCGTCTCATGCTACCCCCAAACCACCCTTAAAGTAGTTATAATTGATTGCAACTTTCACATCATTTCACTCGTAACATTTTAGGGAAAGCTTAGTGAAAGTAAACTGCATTCTAGTGTATGTACTATGGGTAAAAACAATTATCTGGTTTATTATGCAAAAGTATACCTATACACAGTACAGCAGATGTACAGGATCATTTTAATAATTGTTAATTAAATGTCAATGATACAACTAATAAAAAACAGCCATGGTGCTTACCACGATTGTGCCTTTGTAGTTGTCGTGATCTGCAATTGCAAATGGTGAGTGGAGTGTATGTAGCAGAAACGGGTAAAGGCACTGTAACTACTACGGATGTATTAAAATGTTTTTCCTTGTCAGTTTAGTTTAGCTAAATATTCTTATTGTGTGCTAACGAAAATGTTTTAAGAGAATACAATACATGCCGGCTTTCATACTATAGTATGCAAACTAATTAATTGTGGTTAGGTTTTGTAAACTCAATTACATCTCTATTTACTAACCATATTGTGTAGAAAAAGTGGACATAAAATATATAAAAGCTACAACATGCGAACCTGATGAAATGTAGAATTTATGCATGCCATGTTTTTCTTTGAACTCTGTATTGATGATATCCTTACCAGCTGTCTATAGAAAAAAATTTGGTTTTACTGATGATTTTCAGCAGAATAAAACAGACACATAATAAAGTTTGCGGCTTAAGCATTTTCATGACCTCGTTTCATCGACATAAATATAGGAAAAGAAATACTACCCATAGCAGACATCTATGCACTGTTTTAGTCAACTGCCGACCCACAATTATTAGTGTTTGTAGATGTAAACTTGTGTGCAAGGGAGAGAGTGCGATATGTATTGCTTGAAATTCTTGTCCTTCCTGCTTGCCAGTAAAGTTTGAGTGAAATTACAGGATTTCAATCGATTTTGTGATTTAGTTTAGCCTTCCGCACTTTGGACTTGGAGTGAAAGCAAAGAAATGGAACTAGCAACTTGCTTGAAACTTGAAACCGTTGAGGCAGTCTGAGATCGTGTGGAAAGGAGAATTGTTAACATTGTGTAAACAGCGGCAAAATTCGTATCCTACAAGGATTTTGCATTGTATTGCAGAATCTGCTGTAATTTTCTGCTTCTCGCGTTCACTTCATTGTACATACCTACATACGACTTTTGTTGTCGCTGTTGCATTTTACCCGTTATTGTTATTAGGTCATCGTTAATATCATCGTCACGTCACAGTCATTCAGTCATTCATATCACAGGTATGAGTAATCAGCTTTCACTATTGTTATCATAAATATGTAGTTTTGTTGTTTGTGACTAAATTAATTGACGTCCCTTCATCCCTTCACCTTTACTTATTAATTAGGAACGATTGTGGTGATTATTGGTATAACTATTTTTAAATGAGGTCTTGTTGATATTATAACATCTTTATGTTTTACACCCTACCTAGGTATTCGTCATCTTCAGCCCGTCACTTAACTACCAACTACCAAATTTTTGTCCAAGATATTTAGCATAAACTCTCAAATAATTACATTTAAATTTTGAAATAGCCTGAAGTTTTGAGTTCCATACACTAACTGATTGATTGATCAATAGTGACCTTACAAAAATGGACGGTAAGTATATTAACTTATTTACCTTGTATCTTGATATAATAATAATTTTTAGAAGGTAACGCTTATTTTTGTGTGATAAATAATATATTTTTAGACATGCTGTTCAATCTGCGCTTTTGCGCGAAACAAATGGAAAAACTATCCAAAAAAGCCGAAAAGGATGAAGCAGTTCAAAAGGCAAAAGTTAAAAAAGCTCTACAACAGGGAAATGTGGAAGGTGCTAAAATATACGCTGAAAATGCTATTCGCAAGAAAAACGAAAGTTTAAATTATTTACGGATGTCTTCTAAAGTTGATGCTGTGAGATGTAAAGTCCAGTCTGCTGTCACAATGAAAGGAGTAAGTTGCGATATTTCTCAAGTTTTGTGTTATACGTACGTATCGTCATAATCGCTTTATTAAGACATAAGATATATTATGTTATTCTAATCTTACTTTCTTTTTGTCAATTTGTTGGTAGGTTACGCAACAAATGGGTACCGTCGTAAAGGGTTTAGAAAGAGCCATGAGCTCAATGGATCTACAAAAGGTTTCAAACATCATGGATAAATTTGAAACCCAATTTGAGGACCTCGACGTTCGTACTTCAGTAAGTTTATTGTGGTTTTTTATTAATGTCCACTAAGTCTACTAAGCACTAAGCCTTATGACAACGGTATCAACTCAGAATAGTGTATAAACAATTTAGCTATAGTCACTGTTTTAAATTAATTGCTATGATCCAATAAATGTTTTGTTTGTCGATAGTGTTTTGAGTTGAATGAAATGATCCATTTCAAAACTATACTGTGCATTAGAATTCTAGGTTCCAGGTAAATTAATGAATCCATCCTTTCTGTCAGTGTATTTACTTATTGAAAATTATTTTAAAGGTAATGGAAGACGCCATGGGAAGCGCTACAACTCTGTCCACACCAAAGGACCAAGTTGATGTCCTTATCCAACAAATAGCAGAAGAAAATGGCCTTGAAATAGCAGAGCAATTAGCAGCTGTACCAACGGCGGCATTGAAAGTAGACAAAACAGCAAAGAAGGAAGACGACCTCACAAGAAGGTATTTTTTGCATACATTTTATAACTGTATCATAGTCATGATCAATTACTTAATACTGCATTCCATTCCATTGTTTACATTGCATTAATTTTCTTGATTCAAAGATTGCAAGGACTACGAAACTAAAAGTACTTATGCTAACATTGCATAACCACATAAGAAGTACCTGCGGGGGAGAAAGTGAACAGATCAATAAGCCAGTTAAACTCCTATATTATCACAGTATGCCTTTTTATTTGGATGTATTATAATAATTTTGGTTACCGACATCTATTTCAAATTATCCATGTATATTATTGACATTTTTGTCTAACTTATTTCCTATTACGCAATATATGCATACTATGCATTTCTAAAGACTAATAAACATGAGTACAACATGTAATGTACTTATTTTAAAAGTGGTGAATTGAAATCAAATTGTTGATAATTGTTACTTTTAACAAAATAGGTAGTCTGTTTATAAATTGTAAGCAAGCGTATATTATCAACTTTCAGTTAGCAAACCAATTGTTATTTTAATATTGGTATTATACATTTGCCTGTGATGTTTTCATAAGAATACTAAAACCTTACTACATTATTATAATATATTACCTAATTACGTCACTACATTACTAAGATGAAAATGTTATACATATATAAGTCCATTGAGTTAGGCTTCACGTAACACTCCAGTTACATAGTGATTCAGATTCATTTTGCAAAATATTTTGACAAACAACAGAATAAGTTTTATTGTGTTCTACATAATAAATACTTACAATGATACTTCAATTTCAAAATTACATTACGTTATGCTTTATTATAATGTGGGATATACGGTAGCTCCGGATACCTGAAATACGCAATTAGATTATTAGAGTGGATTAAAATGTTGCGATAAGCATTAGTTGGTAGTATTACTGAATTACGTAATATTAGTTAGTGCAAACTACAAAGTACAAAAGCCCTCAGCTTGTGGATATTTAATGATATTATAATAGTATTTAGCTATGCCTCAACATAAATATCATATAAGTTTAATGAGTGAATAAGCTTAGTTAGCTTAGAAAAGCTTTGTTTTAAATCGGTATTATTTTATGTGCACAACTATATATTCTGTAGTGTTGCTAACTCACCATACACCGAATTCCACAAACAGCTTGTGCGCAAATTAGGACTAGAATGTGGGAGATTAGTCCTTGTACCATTCCAGACAAAGCCATAATTGCAGCTAATACAGTTATTGAGATGCTTTCAGCCAATCCTGTTCAGATTCAAAGTGTATAATCAAAATATAGTGACTTCCAGAGGGCATACCATACAATGAGTTAGGATAATAGTTAATTAGTGTTTGTTATGAAGTAGACAGTATTATGGGGCCTGAGTGACAAACCTGTACTTTTGCAGTCATGGAGTGGGGAATGTTGAAGACAAGAACCAAAAACAGCAACAATATAATATCCTATCCCAACCATGGGAATTGAGACAATAAGTTGAACAATTTGTAGTATAAAAATTGCGACAGTGCTGCAAAAAATCAACATACAAATAAGATTTTTATTTATTCAGATCCCCAATGTAATTATTTTGATTGTAGTATATACTTTGACTTGACTAGGGAACGGATACCTTTGTGCTGAAGGCTTCCATCCATTATAAACAGTGACAACCCCAGTTGCAGCATAGTAAATCGCTCCCCAAATGCCTACGCCAACTCTTATTCCATCGTTACGCCCTAATGCCAGCATTGATGTCTAAAATAGACGAATTTCATTCACGTATTTTGACCTTTTTAGTGCAGAAGAGCACGTAGTCTTATTGTTACTAGTTGGTCTGTGATAGTGCTACCTACGTGCAGTGTGTATTGAACTGTCAAAAACTAGCAATAAAGTAACACCTGAGCACAGAATATAATTACAGCCAGAAGGACACAAGTCACGCCGCAATACTTGATAATGAGGATATCCGTCGAAGCTAGAGTTAAATCAGGAGGTGGTGGAGGCATTGCTGGGTCTGATGGCTTCGTTTCCTGGGCTGGAGCTGGAGCATCGTTTTCATTCGCCTCCATGCTCATAGAACTCCTGATGGAACGTTGGTCGTAATTGTTCTAGTGGAAATGACGGGAAGTAGAATGCATTAATCCATCATTATCATCAAAATGTATTATGTATAAGTAGGTATGTATAGGAAGTATAGTCACATCATACTAATTGTAATGCACATAAAATGATAATATTCTAGCCTCTGTCTTATCAACACTATCCACGTTCCCACGTAAAAGATTTCTATGTAGGTCTACCAAATGACACGACAAAATCCACAAGATTTCTCGAAAAATATGCAATGCAATGTGTAGCCCGCACATGAATGATACTTTTTCTAATTATTTTTCATCTATCTTATGGAAGAAGCCCTTGAATTAAAAAATTGTGCCCCAATAATACTAAATAAGAAATCTTTGTACATATTTTATGTAAATGTATTACTTTGTAATACAGATTACAGCATTGCTCTTTAGAAAATTGTAGCACGTGCCCAGTTCCTGATTATGTTTTTTGATTAGATCATTACATTCTTCAATTGAATATGTAATGAGAACGTAGAGATTCGTATCATAAAAAGCTGTCTGCTCTATTTCACAATCACCCTATCCTGTGTAGCAGTCAATAATTTGCAAACTTATACCAAATGTATCCCCATCCCATGTTATATTGAACTGCATAACTTTTAACTTTGCTTAGGTATAGCACATATCAATTTGTTTGATAAAAAGTAAATCTCATTAGTAACCCCATTACAGCTAGCGCTAGTGATAAGTAGTGAAAGTAATTTCCGTGAAAGTAATTTCACAAAAAGAGCAAGTGGTAAACATGTTTTTGATAATGAAATAGTACTTATGTACTAATACTTAAGTCCTAAAGGCGGAAAACAAATTACTTTACAGCTTGTTCACTTGCTCTGCACGATTGATTAGATTCCACTATTTCATTTCACCTGTACGTAACTGTTTATATTGAGAAGCATTTCAATGGAATCGCAGTTTTAGTAAAACAAAAAGATATAAGCATTTCCTTCCCTTAAAAGTTAAACTAAAGCGAAACAGTGTTTCACGGTCCTTTTGAAAATATGTACTTGTACCAAAGTACCAACGCAGTTGGGATTGGATTGAAGTTGTTATTCCATTGAGCTGCAGTAGAATGATGAACTGAACTGACGGTGACAACGGCTTAGTAACAGACTCATGAAAGTGATATGTTTACATGAAATGAAAGCCGACGTCGTCAGTCGAGTCGTCAAGCTGCTCTAATTGTAAGTTTAACTAGTAACATATTGGTAGTTATACCTAACCAAGTGCTACAGTGCTATGGACTCAGATTGTATTTAGATCTCTTGCTTGTGTTAGTTTTAGTACCAACTTGTAGATATGTAGTAATATTAATGCTGTAAGCAGAAACTTCTAATTTAATAGACTCAGCGTACAAGTATAAGTTTTGTGTACACTGATGGCTTGCTATATATTTTTTTATTAAATATTAGGTATTATGTACTTAGAGATACTTTGAACGATCGGTAGTCCATAGTCCATAGTATGCTCATGGTATTATGGCATTTTGCTGAAGAAAAGGAAACTGTCACATTGTAGATCAATTAAGGAGGGATATGTTATGAGATTAGTTTACCAGAGAGATGGCTAGAAGTACGCAGCAGATGCCTAGACCGAGACGTGGTAAAATAATAATAGAATATGTAGAAGCATATTATAGCTGCTACTAGCTACTCGTTAATATTGGAAACAAAATAAATCCTCTTAAGTAGAAACAACCTAAAAGCAAGCATAAGTTTCCTGGTGATATTCTATGCACAAATTATACCGCAAGTTATGAGCTATACTAGTTATACTAGTTGTATATACAAATCTATAATATAATTTTCAACGAATCTTTGTCTACTTTAAAACTATAGCAAGTTCATCATTCTACTATACAGTTCTGTACAATTATCAGGTGACATAGGTAAGATTTAACTTTCTCCTGCGTATCTGTTTTGAACACTTTACCTGCTCTACAGTGCCACAAGAAAATATAAAGTTAAAATGAAAGTATACGTGAAAGTGTTAAGTTGTATTCCTATGTAAAAAGAGAAAGCAAGTTATTCCTCATTTACTTACCATAACTTATACTGTAGGGAACTATGCAAAAATAAGCAAAATTATTTTCACAAAGGCCAGAATTCTAGACTAACTAAGACTGTTGTTCTTGGCTACATATTTGCATGCCTCTGGAATTGAGGAGAAAGTGTTATGCACCGATTTTCGTATGTTGATTGTTATTTGTAGCGATCTATATCGTTGCAAGATTATCTCCTATGCGTGTAGCTTAACTACCTATAGTACATACTTATATGAGTAATGACGTACGTAGGAGTTTGATTGGGTTGTGCATGGATAGGTATTGGCGACAATAACATGTAAGTTTACATGTATGGTGATGTAGTGTGTATGTATTATGTGTAGTAAGAGTGTATTATAAACGTACGTCTTTGGGTTGGCCACCGTAGGCGAGAAAGTAGCAGTTGTAAGCATTGAAGGCATTCAGACCCATCTCAGCCATGCTGGTGAAAATCATTATGAGATTTGTCGTCATGAGGGTTATTGATGATCCCACCAAGGCAGCTCCTGTGAAATTATAGAAGGAACTTAATGGAATTTTAGGAGAGAAAACTCAAAGCTGCTGCATGAGCCATCGTCTTTTCCTTTCATCCATCCATCTATATTCGTCTACATATAACTCTTCGTCTAATATCCATTTCATATCCATACTAATGCTTAGCTTCCTTTTATACTTACCATTAGGGGCTATTGCCTCTCCTATGTCGTGCACTTTCCCTAAGTTCACTTTCCTCTACTCTCTCTTTACCTTTCAGCTTGCTATAACAATAATATTTAGTTACGTAGTATAATAATCTGAGTACAGATAGTATATCCCCTAACTAAAAGAAGACCCTTAAGTATAGTTTATGTATACCTACCTAGGTACGCTATGTTCTAGCATGTTTTTGTTCCTAATTATAGTATGTATACGCATATAATGTTTGTCTTCTATTATATTCAGGGATCAGTAAACCTATATGTATGAATAAGAGCAAAAGACTCGTTTCCCTGTCGTCTTTTCTATAGAGCCACGTCACATCGCATAGTGGAAACAGATTCCGTTTCACTTTTCTGTGTACAAATACAATGATAACAAGTGAAAGACTATCTTGTCTCTGTGTTGCTTTGCTCACTGGCTTTTATATAAACTAAGTATAGACCATTATATCATTATTATCACTTATTACACGAGCCAGCAACCAAGCCAAACAACCATACCATTCCTCTTGATTCCTCCGAGTTTTATGAACTTTTCTATTGTCCCATAAGTTACAGGTCATTTGCATACATTTACATCAGCCAGGAAATATCTATGGGAGGAGGACAGGAAAGGGCAGAGAGATACGTAATCGTCGAATGGACTCCACTTTCATTATAGAAGCACTTGGCTGGTGAACTGTACATATATATGAACTGCTATGGATATACTACATTATTTGTGTATTTTCCTGCACACGTGTGTAGATTGCAGATATAAGGATATACTGTGTAGTAGATACTACATAGTACCTTAGCTAATAGAACAATAACAATATCCTCGGATTATAATACGTAGGAACACGAAGTTGGGCTATCATGTACTGCAAACAAGTAGATATGTACGTACAGTTGAATAGGTAGTTTGGAGTAAAAAACAACCGACCATCCGTCACTGGACTTTAGCACGGGAGGGTTGAAAACAGATTTATGCAAATAAAATTAAACTCAAGAACTATTCATTAGTTCATTCTAAGTTTTCCCTATTTGGGCAAATGTTTTCTACTTTCATCTTGTTCATTGGATATAGTACAGTAGTAATTTATTAACTTACAGAAAACATTAAGCATTAATTTTTAAAACAAAAACAAAATACAGTAAACTACGAAATAGTGTCCCATGGCCAATTAGTTCCCCATTGGGGGAATATTGCTTGTTTTTGTAAAGAAATCGGTACTTCAAACCTCAATTCCCCATGGACAAAATAGTGCCCCATGTCGAATAGTATGAAAGAGTGTTGACGCAAGTGCTGACGTATGTCTAATGGTAAAGGTAATGTCGATGTAAAAATGTGTAAATAAGACTTAGCAAAGGTAAATTATTTGTACCTAAGGTAAGGTTTTGGTATGAAATGTTGACGAAATAAAAAAAATTTGCACTTTAAACCTCAATTCCCCATGGACAAAATAATTCCTCGTGCGCATTTTTTTGACTTCAAAAGTTGGCTTGAAATAATAATTCCCCTGGGACACTATTTCGTAGTTTACGGTAATGCCAAACTGTTTTGGACAAAATAATTTACTAAATAGTTAAAGGTACCCGGTTACATTGTCCGTAATATAATTCTGGACTATGAAAATGGACAATCTTAGAAATATGGATCGTCTCAAGAAGTCACCGCTTCGGGAAAATTACGTCAGTATGGAAATGAACTCGAGACAGATCAGCCAAGTAGGACATAAGCGCATAGCTTCGTCCGAGTCCATTTATAAATAGAATTTTTGATCTTCGATATACTTGTCCCTTCGTTTAAACAAAAAAACATCTATTTCCACAATACAGTGTATGAAAGGTAGTAGATCTACTACCTACATAAATGTAGAAGCCGTGTATGTAAGTAGGAGACTGGGATAATACTGGAACCTATTATAATATACTACTTTAGCTTCTATCGGCTTACTTTCTTTATCGCTGGCTTAGATAGTGCTGGTCTGTCTGTCTGGCTTCATGAATTCTTACATTAGTTAGGACAGCAAAAGCATTACACATTCACCATTGCTTTGTAACCGGTTGATTGCTATTTGAGCAATTTATAGGTATTTTCCCCCTTTGCCCACTTACATTACAAGTTACATCTTACATATATAATACATATAAACAAGGATATAATAATATATTCTCAACTAAAGTAAGAGGAGAGAACTACTAGAGGAGAAGGGGCTAGAGGAAGACAAGTAGCTCGTTTCTAGTTTTGCGTAATGGACTGTATTGATTAGTTTCCTCTTAAAAGGCCATATAGACAGGCCATCCAGTCCAGGAGCCTCGTCTACGTTCCCTTTGAGAAGTTAGCTACTAACCATACATAAGTTCGGCTACCTCTAGCCATTATATTATTGTTTCCTATCAGAACTTATCGTGTATCCTTCCTTCCTACTCACTATTTAAATACCTTATATATAGCAATGCTATCTTCTCTGTACTACTTTACTTATATTTCGTATTAGTTTTTCTCTATGCGAAACGAAGTGAATTGCTGCGCTATTTCTTTGTTGTATGTAGTTAAGCAAACTAATAAATATTTCAGTCTTCGTTCCGGCTCAACTCTATCAGTCTTTGTGTACAAAATTCAAGCACCGTTTGACACGAGATATCTCAACAGACAAATTCTCCATTATAAAGTCATCTACTCGACTTACTTTCAATGAAACGAACGTACTTGTACGACTATTCACATTGATTTCTGTTTGTAGCACTGGAATTTCTTTATTCTCTATGTAGGTAAAGTAGAGGTACCAGGACATCTCTTTCATTCCCAGTTAGAGTTACAACTCTATTTGTTTAATGTCTTTAGAACTCTGATTTCAGTTCAGGGAATTTACTAAGACTAGACAGAATTCCATAAAAATGAGATTTTTCCTAAACAAGAAACTTTTTCATTACAACAAACTAGTTACCTTCCTCGTCCACATTCCAAGCAAACTTGTAGACACCCAGCAGAATACAACAGGCCGTGAAGAGTGGAATTGCCATCGTGGCTGCAATTATTTGAAGAACTAGAACTGCTAATAATCTGTAGGAAAATATTTTCAACATCAAGCAATACATATACACTAACTAAATGCAGTTAATTGGAAAAGTATTCAACAATAAGAACTTTTTTCATTGTTTACCCATTGAAAGTAAATTTCGTAGACCAGTACAAAGTAAAGCCAGATGCCATGAAGAATATCCAAGATGTCCAAACACCTGTCAAGGAGCGTGTTGCAAATTCATTTGAGGCAGCTATTGCAAACGTCTATTATGTATAAGAATAAGATAGCTGGTTTCATTAATAGTTTACTTATATACAGTATACGGTAATAAATTATTGGCTATCCAGGAAAAGAAATTATAGGTTGGATATTGGATTGGATTTAAATGCATTTACAAATGTGACTCTAGATTTAGATTTTATATGGATATCGCCTAACGGTGATATATTGACTTACCTGGCTTAGCACGATAACAACTGCCACCGCAATCTCGGCAAGGGACACAATTTGAATAAGTCTTATTTGTGAAGCAACAGTAACAACTTTAGGTCCTGCTGGATTTTCTGGCATTTTCTTAGCCATGGTGTTACCGATACCCCAAAGAGTTTTCACATCAAAATTAATTCTCCATAGACATGGAACACACATATCTTTTGAACGAACTACTTATAAGAAATATAGCTACCCACACAATCTTTGCATGCTACTGCGACGTATGTATTAGCAAAGTGGACATGCATTCCAAAATTACCTACTTAAAATAAATTAACAATTGCAGTTAATTAATACATATTAGGCACTAATTAATAGGAACATGCTATCATGCTAACAATATGTAAACACAGAAGAAACACTTTGACACACTCGGTACTAAATGCAATTAAATACGCATACAAAATATCTAGGTGTTAATATACTAGCGATGACACAGATAAGTGCATGTTTACTGAACTCAGAGCTTTAGGCTTAATACCTACCTATAGTAAGTAGTGGGTATAACTCAGATATCCTTATTAATTGGTTAAGAAGTCTTTAATTGAATTTGTGAAGTGTGATCGTAGTTAAATATTCTGTCTATTGTTCCTTATGATATTTAGTACTGCAATACTATGTATGGGTAGGCGAATATGGTGTAAATTAGTAATTTTATAATTTTGCTACAAGTGAATGTAGAACGAGCAATTTATTAAAAGTGTATGAAGTAATAGAATAGGATGTAGGGTCGTTTTCTATAACTAAATGAAGTCGTCTGTATGTATTGGTGTTAACTGAAATGTGAGTAAAACACAAGATCTCTTAACTCTGTACGCATGTTTAACGAAGCTCCGAGTTGTTTTCTAAGCCAATACTGAGAATAGATAGCCAATGGAAATCGAACAAATACACTTACGTTTGTTATTATATGATGTTAAGTCTAAAATGTCCTAAGTTTGGCAGTTAGATATTTCAGAAGGACAGTTTGTCGTGGGTATAAATCTTACACACATGCATTGTGATAAGCCAATTTTCTATAAGTAGAATACTTGAGTTTGCTTTCTATGTAAAGCCGCACCTTGCTATGTTCTTTCTACTTTCTCCTACCTACATTAGAATTGGGAGTGCTCGTTCTTAGCACAGTACATCGTATTGCCGAGGTTTGTAGTTTAGTATGTAGTTTTACTTGGACAGGACAGAAGAAATGTACACAATAGTAAGTTTATTTCTCTGAAGTTAAGTAAACAAAATAATTGACAATAGCCCGAGAACTAAATATTTATGTATATTTTCTGCATGCGGCTACTGGGTTTCATGTTGTCTCTGTGAGTGGGCTACCCTAATAGAACCGTATAAATTGGATTACGGTCCCAGTAATAATTTACTTATTTTTCATAATCTTTTCTGTCCAAAAAAAATATATTGTTTATTTACTAAAAAATATTCCCATTACCTTCAAATAATTTTAAGCCCATTAAATTGCAAGTACTTTACTTCTATTTTTGGTATTGAAAACAAATGAAAATACGTTTGAACAAACATGAGCTAAAAGTCCTTATTATTATAGTAATCTATTAGTTGCCGGATGTAAATAAGGATTTACGGTACACTCTATTTTTTAAACCGTATTAGCTTCCCATAGCGGCACAACAAGTCATAACTGTATACATGTCTATTTCTGCCAAAGAAAAATAATTTGAGGGACGTATATATGGTATGTGTTAAGATTATCTCCGTACGCTCTTATGTATTAGTAAAAGTTACATGCAGACCAAGCCTTCACTACGATAATGAAATAACTAGTATAAAAGGCTGAAGTTGACGAAACCGTATACATGACATGGTTGAGGTATGCCATTCATCGTTCACATGGACGTTAATAATTTTGTAGTATCGATGTTGTGCACTCCTTTACAACATTAAGACAAAAATATGAATGTTTGGTTTAAAGTATTACTTATATGCCGTTGTTATTCACTCTGTTTCTCTCAAAGACAAGAGCCAAATGCAGACTTGTCTTGTGTGGTTTGCGAACGTTAGATCCTAAGAGACAGAGGATCCTAAGCCGCTTACTACTGATACACATTTCTAGATATATTAGTTTCATTAAAATTAGAAATAGTGATTTTTGAATACAATTGTAATTTGCTAAGATTAGAACCATTTTATGCATATAAGTATACTGTAATACAGCAAATATTAATACTAAGAAAAAATTGATATATTAACTTGTGTACATCATGTGAATGGGCAACATAGGTAAATTGTGTAGGGTCCTCTGTCCTCTAAGATCTTCTGACTCTAGGATTCTCTGTCTCTTAGGATCTAACGTTCTATTACCGTCTTGTATGTATTGGATGATATGTAGAGCAGCATTTTATTTATTTACATTTATTGCCTATTAGGTGTATATATTGGTACCTTACAATTTACAAACATTTTGTACTTTGCGTTGTGCATTTCTTTGAATTTTCAATTTCTTTCAGTTCAGTTCTAAAAATAGCGCCTAACTTTTTTCGCTTTCACTTAATTAAGATGGATTGCAATTAAGGAACTCTGATTACATATTTAATTCTTTGGGCCCATTTTACATATTTATCACTGGTTGCCTCTTGTTTTTAACATCTTAGATGGATATACATACTACTTTCAAATAGCCACAGACAGGAGTAATCGTCAGTGTGACAATTTTTAATAATATAGTAGTTAATTGCACAGAATTATTCTCTCATGCAATCTGCGAATAAACATTATCCGTGTGTATTCGCATAGGCAATGCACAATAGGTAAGTGTATTCGTATTTATCGTTAATTTTATGCACAGTAGACTATATACATTTTTGAAAAATACTATGACTATGAGAGGTGTCAGTTATCCCAATTCATATCCCCTTTCGCTACGCTTTTACGTCTCTATTTGGTCGTTACAAACTAAGGCAATTAGCAGTAAGTTCGGAAGCAGTCGTCATGGATTAGGCACTCTACTATATTCCAAAAGTAACTGTTGCTTGCTCCCACAACATAAAATCAATATGTACATATATGCCTCAGAATGTTGAATAATTTTTCAAGTTGCGAAAGAGATGGCTCCTTCAGCGGCTACAATGTTTATTCTTACAAGTTTAAATACTGAACACAATGTTACTTTCGGCAAGTTTGCTTGCTAAATAAGTAATTATCATGAAATGGCACACATAAATATATGTATTGTACGCGTTATAGATTTATTAATTATTACCTAAGTAAATACCATTGCCTTAGTGCTCAAAAGGTATGTTATCATGTAGTATGTACTACTTAGTAAGAATAATTCACAGCACTTCCAGTAATTGTTTGCTAGTAGTAAACCGAGAAATGGTTCCCCGTTATAAATTCCGTTGAATTTGTACCTAATATGACTATTGAACCTCGAAAGTTCTCAATAAATAAATAAATAGCATTCATACCTTAGTAAAGCTATAAGTACCTATAGTACTTTTCCAAATTACGCAAAAGTAGGTGATTAAAAGTTTAACCAGCAATATGAAATGAAAGTAGGAGCCGAGATTCTATAGAATGCCGAATGCTCGGATTCTCCCATATTATTACTTCAGCAGAAGCCTAGAGGTAAGATTATTTTGAAACTCACAATAGCAATGTCATTACGTAGTTTTGATTGGTGAAATGAATTGGTGATAGGAGTCTTTATTTACCAAACAGATTTTCTGTTGATACGTATATGGCATTAAATATTGTAATAAAAGGTTTCCACCTAAATGCTTAGAATGCCTAAGTGAAGTGTATTAAGTATGCTTTTGTTGATAATTATATGTACTATGTACTAATGAATAATATATTTAGTATTGGAAATAGGAAAGAGTATAGAGATTAGTTGGAGTGTTCTGACAAATCTCATACTTATTATTAAATATGTACTATATATGTAGGCATCTACACGTGGCGTGACTTTCTCCTTCCCAATTACATATTAGCAAGCGATGAATTGTGAGTGAGCACTACTATTCAAGGCTATTATGTTATTAGGCATGGTTATAGATGAATTGTGAGTAGAACATATAATTTTGGTGAAGTTTTCATTGTATAGTATGGATCGACTGCATAACTTTGAAGTATTTGATTCAGCTTGGAGAAATTCCTGATGTAAATTAAGTAGAAGCCTCTTAAGCAACCGATAGAACAAAGCTGCAGGATCTGCGGTGAAAGTCATTGTAAGGATTGAGAAGATTGTTTTTGTTCATGCGTTCTATCTGTGTGCACAGGTACCGCAGAGACATAGACAGCAAAGCAAACGCAAATAAGTAAGCTAACAAACAGGAGAGGAAAGCTTGGATGAGTGAATATTGCCCAGGATTGGATTAGAAGTAATAGGAAGCGGATAGGCACGGAATAATTAAATTCTGTCGTAAATTCTGTCTTTGTCTGTCTGCTCTGGTGTTTGAATTGCGTGGAAAGTAGAAGCTCCGTTTTATAGTTATACACTACAATACACACTACACCGCAGTGGATGTCACGTCACTTTTCCACGAAGCAAAGTCACCGCTCTATGCCAAGTCATGTCAAGCCAAGAGTTAAACTGTCTTTATTGGCAAATAAAACAAAACATCTCAATTGTGGAAGCTAATTAGAAAATGACTTTTTTTCTTACAGGAACGACTGTGACGCATTGCGAGAGAACGTGAGCTGATCTATGCAGTTATATTCTATGAACATAAAATCGAACTCAACCCAGGGATGGAAAATAAAAATCAGACTTCATCAATTGGTACATATTGTAGTGACAACGGCCCAAATAATTATCAATAAATATGATACTTTAGTGTACTTATAGTTTACACTCAAAACTAGGTAACCGAAAGCAATATTATTACCTACTAACCCACAGGCACATATTGCTATACAAGGAAATGCATTCACAAATGCATTTACATGATAAATAAATAACATTGAGTTACCTATTCCATTATTCTCGCTCTTCCTATCTTCTCAAAGAGCTAATGCACTAGAGCAGAACAAATACATGTTTCTCAGAGATTCGCCCAT
>JAQFYC010000715.1:0-47969 GCA_034694165.1 Tomocerus mixtus
TTTTTGTCAGTCTTCCTTTCGAACTTCAGCTAGAAACGTAATTTGAGAAAGTCATGCATTCAGAAAATCAAAGTGAAGTTAAAGTTTAGTTAAAGTAAGGAACGTTGTGTATAGCATTACATTACACTTAGAAAAGGAACTTGGAAAAGTAAAAAAGAGTACATAACTTAAGTTATATCCGTCTGTTGTGCTGTCTGCTCTTGTCTTGTCTATTTCTTTAAGATAGGGATAGGGATAGGAATGCAGTATTAATTTCTATTGCTATGTACTATCTACATAGTTTATCTTTTACATACAAAAACTGTGCAACCTATGTGTATGATACTGTAGTAGGTAATATTATATTATTACACTACTATGGTTATTGCGGTTATATTACGTACTGTGTATAAATAGTTTAAAGATATCGTTATCGCTGATTTGTGTTGTGTATATATTTAAGTTAGCATTTCTTGCCTTACAATTGCAATTAGAGTGAATGCTCATGCGATTTTTTTCTATCCTGTAATTATAGGGAAAGAGAAGTGACATTTGCGCTTCAAGCTGGGAGAGTGACGAAGATAACAACGAACCTCTAAAGAAATACCCAAGACTCGGTGAGTGTCAATTGCAGCAGGAGCAAAGGAATCGCCAAGTTATTATTGCTACAGTTGTAGAGAGACTTGTCCCGGACGTAGAGAAGCAGTTAGTCAATATTTCTCAATTCAACGAGATTTGCGAGAAGGACGAAGGTGCAAGTGTCACGGACACTACCAAGGGTGTTGATGACTGTTGCTGTGTCATGGGACAAAGTCATGATACCGAAGGAGACTACAATCAGTCGGTAAGCCAAGATTCTTTAAGGAGCATATTTTATTGATTGTTAGTGGTGTGATCTATGTGAATTTTACTTTAAATATAATTTTTGACGAAGTATTGGCATTGGATTGTGTAATTGTGTATCGTGTGTGTCCTGTCCTGTGTGAGTATCATCAAAGAAGACACTAGTTTTTAAATACAAATTATAATTAAATTATTTAACATGCAATAGTTAATAGAAATAATAACCGTGAAGCTAAAAAGTGAAGTTAGACAGAAGTAGTATTGAATTTGGAAGTGGGAGTGGAGAAGCAGTCATCCTTTCTTTATCTTCATCAATTTGCATATTATTATGCAAATTAAATAATTACAACAAAATTATACATTAGAGGAAATTAGTCGAGCGTCAGTATTTATTGCGAATTTACATAAACCACTTCAGCCCATCATAGCATAACATTTACTAATCCTAAGTAAATGAGCTGTGATGTGTTTCTGAAAGAATACATGCCTAAATAAGATTTTAGTGTTTTCTTTTATGTTCCATGTATGTTGAAAGGAGAATAATAATACTAGAGTGAAGAAGAAGTAGAATTAGCAAGTAATTGCTAGACAAGACAAGGTTATCATTATTTTTTGCATGTTTATGTTTTTAGAGTAGTACATACATATATGCGGAAAAAATTAGCGTTAAAGACACTGCGCCTATTAATTTGCTTGCTGGAGCGTTCAGCAAAGAGATGAGCAAAGTCAGCATAATTTCTGTTAGGGTAGCAAATTCTAATTCTTTTTGAACATAAGAAAAATATTTTTACTTTATAAACATTCGCATGCTTATGTATACGCACAGATAAATAGTTTAGGTTTAATAGTAGGCGTAGCTAATGCCAGAAAAATTAGAATGGTCTGCTGTTCTGTTGCGTGTAGTATGAGTATGAAGTATGTGAGTAAATTTTTTTGGAGATGCTGCTGAGATCTCACTGGGAAACTTGTATGAAGTCATAGATTAGAAAAGAACAAACGCACACATTGCAAACTCAACGTACGTAACACATTGACTTTAAAGTGAATGAATGATTCCTGCGTGGCATAGCATAGTGTCTCACTTTATTTTCTTGTCACATTCACATTGCGTTTGCTTGACATGTCAGCCCTTTGTTTAGGCGAAACGAATCGGAAACTGAAAAGAAGGAAAGGGATGGATGTTGTTGACTTCTTTTTAGCAGTTATACTGTAGAAGTATTTTGTTTTTGAGATTTTAAGTCAGCAGGTTAAAATCAGGCCAGGCCAAGTTAGGATACAAGTTTAGGATAAATAAGAGAATGTAAGCCTACATGCTACTTACTTAGTTAAGGATGTGAGATGTGGGAATTCTTGTGAATTTTTTGCTGGAAGAGTAGGTAAGAGTAGTAAAGTAATTTCAGATACCATAAAAGCTGACTATTAATTTACTGTATGTATTCAGTAGTAGTATTTACTTGCTTAGGTATTTAGTTTGTTTTGCATTTTGCAGATGAATAGGAATACAGGGAAGAAACTGCTTGTCTTGTCACTTTCTCCTTGTCTCATTTAATATGTTTGTATGTTCCACGAGGTTTTGTTCTTTTTTTGAGCTCCCATGTTCATTGGAAGACAATGGGCGATAATAATATTAAGAGGACAAGACAGGAGTTGAATTTTTTGGCAAGAGTTGTAGACTAAGTGAGTGGAGTGGTGTGGTTAAGTAAGCTTATAGTAGGATGGTGAAGATAAAGCTGAAGTTTTAAGTTAGTCATTCGAGTTTAGTTGACTGCATGAATGTAAATATGTATTTAGTGCTTGTAAGTTGCCTGTTGTAGGTAATAATATGTTTAATGTGCTTGTTTAACGGGTGGCTGACTCCAGTTGTGAGTTGAAAGGTTTAAAATTTTGATTTGTTGTTTTGTGGGGCTGTAGGACTCTCCCGTACCGAACTCTGTCGTCGAGAGTAATTTCGATGGGAGTCTCAGTGTCGGGATGGAGCGTGAGCTAAGAAAGCTGAGTCCATCCATCTCACCCCCGCTGTCGACTCAGTTTCTTCAAACAGAACAAGTGGTTCCGAAGAACATCTCCACTTACTATTTCAAGCATAGTGACACGGAGCCTGAACTGAATCAAAATAACATTTTCCAATATAATCAAAGCGTGGAGGAAGATCTTCTGTGTAATAATATAAACCAGAACCAGAACCAGCTGCCATCTCGAACAACGGGATCAGACAATGAAGCGACAGCGTTAAACAAGTCCGTGATCCTATGCCAAAAATCAGGCGTCGAGTTGGATCTCCTCCAAGAATTTAAACTAGACGGGAAGTGTGGGAATAGTTGCGACGATATGAGCTTTAGCAGTTTGGATTTAGATTTGGACTTGGACTTGGAGCAACAGGATCACTATCAGGACCACGACATGGATATGGACATGGAACTAGGAAGTGAGGAACAACAGCAAAACTCGTCCTTCCAGTCGCTTCCAAAATTAGACGAGATCGAAGAATTGGTCCAGAACGCAGAACTCCTCGTGGTAAAGTTGTCCAGGTCAAGAAGAGCTGTGGAGTGTCATCAAATAGAATCTGAGGATGATGGCTCATCTGACGATGAAGAAAAGTGTCCACATGGCAAGGAAGAGGGAAACTCTTTCAACATCCAAACAAATTCAACAACAATGACAAAGACAACTAGTTCCACCAGTGTACTACTCCCATTAACATCGCAAACTTGTTATCCCTTAAGGAAATGCAGTGGGAGCAGCAGTGTATCAACTTCAGCAAGCAATTCCCCACATAATAATACAAAGAGCAATATTAATGCAAATACTAATGATGTCACCAACGCTCTTAGTGCATTGGACGCTTGTGGTAATGGTGTTGGTGGTGAAAGTGTTGTCCTCTCACCTTCTTCCCATTCTTCCGCAGCAGCCACCACCGCCATCAGCAAAACCTCTAAGAAAAGCTCAAGAGTTCGTCAATGGATTCGTGCACATAATAATACCGACATTATCGTCGATCAGAAGGTAACTTACATACAATCAGTCAATCAATTCGATCAATATATAATTTTTCTCTTTCAAAAAAACCTAAATCTCACTTCAGCTTTCCTTCGATGTGAATACATGCATATTAATAAGTACGTATTGTCATGTCACATATTTACTTGCTACAAATACAAAGTGAATAATATATCATCCTATCGTAGTCCTCGCACGTGCAATTTGCAATCACCTTCTTTCTAGTGTTGAATAGTTGAATATTGTGATGTGGTTGAGGTTTGGTTTGGTCTGGTGTGTTGTCGTGTCACATCGTGATCGTGAGTTTAGATTTAATTGAGCATTCAATTTAGTTAGTGCAGCTTAGATTAACTTACATAGCTGCGGCTGTCTCTAGTGCGGCGGATTAAGTTACATTACTTACACTAAACGCAATTAGAGGAAATCGTGGAAAATTTAATTTCATTAGATTTTATGGGGGAGAGAGAGCCACGCAGAATATTTTAATTGAAAATTCTTGACGTGACTGTGACTACACTATGACACTAAGCTCATCTCATCTCACATGCTAATACGTGGAAACTTAATACACGCTCACAGTTCACAAAATAGGAATAAATATTTTAAGCATATTAAGTTAAGCTATGTCAAATTATCAGTACTATTAGTGCATACCAATTTAGTATTTCATTCATTAGATTTTAATACTTAAGTAATATAGAACTTTCGTAATATATAGTAGTATAATTACAATACAAGGTAGCTAAAAGCTAGAAATTACAAGTCTTAAGAGAATTGACCTCCTTGAATGCTTGTTGGAAAGGGAAACCTGTGCGTTTTATTTATAGCTTTCATTCTGTCATTATTTCCGGTATTTTCTATACACTATTATTATTTTTTAACTATTCAACTCAACAATTTTCTAATATCTTCACAGTGATCATAATTGTATCACTATTTTCCATTAAATCTATCTCTAGGTACATTTAGATACCAATGTTCTCAGAAACTCCTGTAAATACATATGTAGCATATTACCAGGCCAGGAGTACCCGACAAGTAATAGAGTGTAATTATAATTGTGTAATGCTCTAAAGTATTAATACATGTAATGTAGGTAAAGTAGTTTAATGTAATTGCATACTCTATAGCATTATAAGTATAAATCTGATAAGAAATTGAAGATATGTAGTTAAGATAACTAAACTAATGAAAAGGGTTACTAGAAAACTGTATTTACAAATAAATCGTATACAACACAGAACATGTGAATAGGAAAAGACAAACTTGAGACGAGGTTAATGTTAAACTCAAAGTTAAAGCAATAGAAATAATCCTACTTTTCTTTCAATGTGCTAAATGTTAAAATCATGCTAATTGTCAAAGGCAATATAAAACCTCGCCTTTGGCAATTAAATCCTGATGTTTGAGTTTTTTCTTTCCTTTCCTGAGTATCTGTAGGAAACGAGTGGTTTTGTTGATGTAATACAGGATTGTCAGAGCAAAAGTTGGCAGATTTAAAGTTTTAACACATAAGATAATCGTTTAGTTAGACAAATGAGTGTTTCAGTTCGCTGAATTTCTTTCTTTGAGTTCTAAAGTCAATTCTAATGTAACATAACAACTACTACCAGTCCATTAAATAGCCTAACCTATAGCTATTTATTATTTCATTCTAATTCTACTGTGTACAACACTGTATTGTATTGTTGCCCATCCCTGTTCTGTTCTGTTTTGTTTATTTCAATTGTATACATACCATTACGTAGTAGAAGTTAGTTAAGTTAAATGGATGCATTATACTTACACAAGATTTTAAGTGCACAGAGTCATTTATATTCTCATCGGTTACTGAAGTGGCATAGCAAGTACCCGACAATCACATAACAGTATAGTATATAATAATAAAAATGCTATAATCTTCTCTTTGTACTGCTATCATCACATTTAAGTAAGACAAGACAAAACAAGATGAGAAAATGTGATTTGTTTGACTTGGACTTTAGTATGTATTATGTATAAGTAAGTTAAAAGCTCTCGGCTTAGGCTGTCTCTCTTTTGGTGCTGTAAATTTGCATATATTATTTATTACCTCAAGTCAAATCACTTCAGTATTTATATTTATGTCTATGAACTCATAAGCACGCTATGCTATTTTGAAAGAATCTAAATATTATGATGTGTGTTTACGTGTTCGTGTACTGTACTGTATGTGTATGTATGTGTAAAAATCCAAACCCCATTTCTGTAGCTTAGAGTTGGGAAACAAGACAGGATTTTATGTGTTTAGAATTGAATATTTGTTTTCATCTTGTAGGTAGTAACATAGGTAGTAGGTTTTGTTGGGCAAGGATATTTTTGCAATTAGCATACGCACTTACTTACTTAACTACATAGTACCGAATAATTCATATTGATATACCTTAAAGCACAAAATGCACTTATAAGCGAAAAGGATATTTGCAAACACCCATACTATGTACAAGTATGACCCACATAAGGCAGCCGACGAGAAAGGATCTGAAAAGGCAGGGAATGTATGTTTATGTTGTGCTAAGCTAACACTGTACACTGTACTGTCTGCCGTTGGCATATTGGCACCATATCGTATAGACATATAAACTAAAGTACTTAATATGAAAACCAACATCAACCCACACCACACCGTCCCAGTCCCGTCAGTTCAGTAAGCGTAAGAATAAGTAGCTTAACGTTTGGAGTGCTGTCTTGTTTAGTCTGTCGAGTCCTGTAACAACAGATGCATTAAACTTCAGGTTTTTATACACATTCTCTGTTATATACATCATACATTAACTTAACTCACTCACACTACTACATACATAAAATGATACTACCCATCTCAATATTTGAAATCTAGTCTAGTGCCTGCCTGGTTTTAGCTGACTACACTAACTAAGTCTAAGTCACAGAGAGAGAAACTAATCTTTTATGTCATTTGCTATTACTATTAGGTCATAATTATTATCTCTTTCCTTGTACTACCTACAAAGTTCCTATGAACTTTATTTATGACTATGAGTATGACTCGTTGTTGTTTGATTGAATTTTATTGTATTATTTGAAGAGAGTGCTACTAAATACGTACATAGAAAGGATTTAGAACAAAAATACTAAGCTCGCAGTTAATCTCCGTATTTGTTAGCTTCTACTTTATTTTTGTGTATGATATGATATAAAAGTACATAGTGTGAGCTGTGAGATGAATTTACGATGCTAAAACTGACATGTGGTGTGGTACACAGAACAGAACGTTACATATGACTCACTCACACACATGTACGTAGAGAGATCTATATTTATAAAACATCCATGCAATGCAATGACAGAACAAGGGAAACATTAATATGATATGATACACAACGAAGTGCTAGGAATGATACGATATGATATGATGAGATAGGAAAGGACGGATTAGTGAATAAATGTAGAAAAACAGTCAAAGGGGTCGGTCGGATGGATTGGTTTCGAGTTAGACAGTTAGATTGCAATTGCAGGGCATTGTGTTGTGTTGTATTTATTTCGAGAGGAGTACATAAAGTAGTCATACGGTACGTGGAAATTGTATATTAGTTCAGCACACTCACATTCACACATGGAGACAACAGAGAATATCAATCCCTATAGAACTATTAATAGTGGTAGTAGTGGTGTTGTGGTATTATACAATTTTTTGTGCGTTTATTATACGCGGATTGAGCTTTGTAAAGTAAAGAAGTAGTTTTATTTTATGTATGTAGTACTTATTGTTAGTAGTAGGTATTGTTAGCTTCTATTCCAGTTTTTAGAATCAAAATTGAGTGAACTGAAAATGAACTGCACCCCCATACTCCATAGAAGTGCAGATATAAAGAATAGAGCAGAAATAGTGAACAAAGTGAGTGTGCATACAATAGTATGTACAAGTGCAGTGTGATCTCATATTTACATTAATACTTACATGCAGTACAAGTACAGATATAAAATTGTGCTGTTTTTATCACAGCTGGACTTACAAGCAAGGTTGCACTTTTATGTATTTGCACAGTGTACATGATAAAAACCTGTAATTACGTATCTGTGCCTTTGTGTCTCCTGTTCTAGTAGTCTAGTCTCAATTTATATCTCACATTACTGCAGTCACATTACATTTGCAATTAATTCTGCAGAATAAAATTACATGTCATTTATTTTGCTGTGATACTTGGCATAGTGAAAAATATTTGGACCTACTTATAACTTACATTACATATACGGACATGGTAATAGCAATAATGGTATGATTACTATTCATTCTGTTTTTATCGATATACTTAATATGGATTCATGTATGCATGCTGTATCTTATATTTATCTGTACTTCGTATCTGTATTTGTACTTATAATGCAATACTACAGTACAAAGACAAAATATATATGCATGCATTTTGCTTACGTAATAAGTTAAGCATTACGAATAGCGCATAACAAACTGTAATGTACACAATGTACAGTAAGTATAGAAGACAAAGAATGCAAACCTTTCTTTAAGATTAATACAGAAGATAATAGAGTTACGAGTCAAGTGGTACCTAAAGCAGTAAGTGGAATTTCAAGTCATGTATATCTGTCTCATTTGTAGTGTAGGCTAAGCCTATGCCAAAACAATGATATTAGCTATAGGGAATTGGTAAGTTGAACATTTAAAAAGTTTTTGCCAAGAATTCAGCATTTAACATTTACTAGAAAGAGTTTAATGTTAGAGTTCAATCTGCCACATTATAGAGTGAAAGAGAACCGACGGAGTGGCAGTGTATGAGAAAGAGTTGTGTTGCGTAGTGTAACGTGACGGTGAAAAAGTCAAGTCAGGATTAGGATACATAGATTGATCTTTGTTGCCAAATATTTGGGGAAGCTATAAATATAAATATCTCTGTATTGTGCATGTAAGAAGGAAAGAATTTGAGAATTATGAGTGAAGTGAGTGAAGGAAGTAGGAACAAATATCAGCGTTGTAGTCGTATTGTCGGATAATGATAAATTGAGATTGAGATTATGGCTATGGTGCTAAATGTTTGTGTTGAATATTTCAGAATACCTCGAGCTGTGATGCGAGTGCAGAATCCACGAGTGATAGCGAGTCCTCATCATCCTCCGAGTCGGAACATCCATTATCCTCCGACGATCCGACAACAGTCTCTGTGTCCACATTTCTGTACCAGACACATGCAGTGCTAGCCGAAGCGGGTGCATTTTCCTGTACTGTCAAGGAATCTTCTTCTTCCTCTTCTACAAATAATGTTGCTATTGCTACTGGCTCAGTGACAAGTGCAACAGCAGCATCGGCAACAACTGCAACAGCATCTTCAAGTGTTCCTCTTAATATTAGACACAGATCTCCTCCAGCCTCAACTTCTGGTGCGGGGGGAGGGCCTGTCATTTGGAGAACGAAGAAGAGAACTGCATTCGTCAAACAAAGACCGAAAAGCTTCACAGACACTCTCGTTGGATTCTCCGGCTCGAATAATTCTCAGAGCGGAGGACAGTCTTCTTGGATCAGTTCCTCACAGAATTGCTTTGTTTCTGATACGGCACTTAATCTGCTAAGAGACCGAAACCAGAGCCACAGTCAAACTCAGAGCCAAAGTGCGAGCTGTAGTTGGTCCAGTTCTGGAGGAGGATCCCCTGGACAGTCAAATACAGATACAATCAGGGAAAAGAAGAAAGGTAAATTTAGAAGGAGATTGTCCAAGGCCAAAAGGAAATCTGTCGAAGAGATTGACGAAAATGAGGGGGATGGTCCAACAGCCAATACATCTTTTTGTGGTGAGTCAGAAGTTTGAGTCAATTCAGATCCTGTTATCTATGATTTATGATATTGGCTTCGCAGAAATTGCAAATGGTAAAATGTGATTTATCACCATTGTGTGTGTAGTGTATTACTACTGGATATTGATGTTTACGATTGTACTCGAATTTAATGGCTTTGTTTTTTCATTTATTTACAGAGAGTGGTTTAAGATCAGATCGCTCGAGTGAAAGCAGGGAACATCCTTCAATTTCACAAGAGGATAGTGAAAATCGACCTCCAAATAGATTCTTCCCTTCGCCTGTTTACAGAAGACCTGGATTTAACCGTCTTAACAGCGACAATGGCTCTGTAAATACAGTTGAAGATTTTCAAACTAATTCACACGATCAGGATTGGGATAGTTATCAGGTAATCATTTTTCCTTTAACAGCTCTGTTTTCCACTTTTATTAAGGTTATTATTAGAATAGAGCTACTCTTTCATGGCCATATTGCTAATATTTGTAATTTTATTACCAGGAAAAATATAATAGCGAACCATACAGCGAAGAACCTTACGACCCTGACGGTACCTTGAAATTACTATCATTTGGCGAAGATTACGGGCAGTATTTGGATAGAGCTGATTCTGAGTGTTCGTCTGTTCTCAGTGGTTTCGAACCAAATCCTAGGAAGAGAAGACCTCTTATGGTAACCCTAAAATAAAAATCTATTTACAAAATAGTGTATTCTTGTGTTAAAGGCAATAATACAGTAATAACGTTTAAATGTATTTAATTACAGCTTGTAAATCGCACCGAAATGCCTGAGTCGGATTCAGATCGGGAAGAACTAAACCATCTACTTAGTCAATCAGCATCTCAATTCCGTTTTATTGATATGGTCTTTAAAAAACAAATTGTTGCATTCACGAGCCTGGAGGCAGAATCTCCTGCCGAATATGTAAGTGCAATACTTTGTTAAATGCACATACTTCCAGTGATTTATGCTACAATTTATTTTTTCTTTGGCGAAGTTGTTCTAAAATGATTTATTGATATATTTTCCTTTTTTACAGGCTGAAATGGAAGCAACTTGCGAAGAAAATATTAATTCCCTTAAGTTAATTTTAAGTAATATCGAAAAGCCCGATTCTCTTCCATTTGAAATAGACATCAAAAGCATTAAAGGTATGATAATTTATGATTATGCTTTGAAATTAGGGTACATTAACATATATATCGATATCAGGGACGAGTTTTTAGTAATAATGTTGTTGATGGGCGGAAGCAGCTGTAACAATTAATTACTTTTATCGTTTCAGATGTCTTAGAAAGTTGGCATGTACTAAAAGAAAAGATTACTCAAGCAGCCAAGCTCCAACAAATACAAGAAGAAATGGACCTGTTGAAAAAAGATTTCAGCAATGTGCAATCTCATTTCGGAGATGTTGATCCATTTGACTCGAACAATCTGTTGTCCCTTCAGGAAAAAATAAGTCATATTCAAGTAAGTATTTAAAGAGTTTCAGTTTCATGATTTACTTATCTAGTTCTTGTGATAATTATATTATAATGTGATATATTGTATTTTTAGAGAGTGCTATCAGACCTGTCAGAAAGAAAGCATAAATTGCAAGGATTAAATGAAGCTTCTTTAGGAACGCAAATGTTCTTAAAGGACACAAATGCTGTCGGTGATATCAAAGAACAATTGCAAGAACTTTATACACTTTACGAAGAAAATTTCCAATTGTAAGAACATTTTAAAGCTTTAAAAGTTTAATTATTATGTCATGTAGGGAAAGAACATAAAAATAATTTCTTTTTTATTTTATTGATACAGAGGATCGTATTTACTTGAAAAAATGCGTTTCCTACAAGAAGCATGGGAGAAGTTCGAAAACGAGAAGAATGAGTTCGAAAAGAGTATCAGCTTTAATGGTATGAGACCAAAGCTAAGGAAGGAGCTGAGTAGTGCTGCTTCCAGTGACTCCGGACATGGGACAGATTTTTCACACGATTCGAGTATTTCGGATTCCGATATGGATTTCCAAGAGCGACGACAAAAGTTGGATGCTTTGAGGAAACGTGCATGTGACTTAAAATCATTTTTACCACCTGGATCTCCCGTTTTGGATGCTATTGATCAGGTATGACATGATTGATTGACCCAATGTTAATCTATTAACAATTATAATTAAAAATTATTATAAATTCGATTTTTTATTGCAGAGGATCAATGAGGCTCAAAGAGGGTTCGAAGCAATGAGAAAATCCTTCCAGCAATATGAGCCTTTAGATCTTAAAATCATATACCCAAAGAAGAGGTCTCCAATAATCAACAAAAGAAGGTATTTAATATTTCTTTACTGTTTTTCTCTAAATAATGTTGACAAATGTGTCCGAACTTCTCTAATTTCTCTAATTTCTTTCTTTAGCCCAACTGGACAAAAAAGCCCAAAACTGGGTAAATCGCCTAGCCCAGATAGGACACAACCGGTAAGTAGACAATTATCACCTCCAAAGCAGCAGCCACCATCAAAACAGTCAAGAAAGTGGAGAATAGTTCGTTTAACGTTATCCTTCCATTTGGCTCTGATGGGACTGTTAGCCGCAGCGTACTTACTCCAGCCGAAATGTTGTGAATTTTCCAATACGTTCTGCTTCAGTTTTGTGCCTCACTTAACACACGAGTCACTTCCACCAATCTAAAAACCGAAATCTAACTAAACTGAAGGAAACAGCGTAACAGAACAGTTCACTTACAATATTTTTGTATAATGTTGCTATTTATAATGCTAAAATTGTAAGTGTAAAATTATGAAAGGGTAAAAATCCCTAAAGAGCATATGTATGGAGTGTGAGAGGGTAGGTCAGGAAAATAGTTCGTAACTGGAATACAAAGTTACATACATAGTTGCAATTATTACAAATTATAATAATTACTATATGATTATTTGAATTATGATTACTATTACATTCTCTACACAAAGATACATTTATAATAATGTAAGTAAGTATATAAATAGTAAATGTAATAATCACACAATTGCCTTATTAGTTCAAGATCTTCTGTACTCAGGGGTTCTAAATCTACAAATAAGAATAATATCCTAGAATTTGTAGATATTGTTGTTACATAAGGTGAGTAGAGTGATACAAATACAAATTACGAACACCTACCTTTACGTATTCTCCCACTAATACAAAAATTGAAGTTAAATCAAAATCAAATCACAACTTTTCGACTCAGGTCAAATTCAGATCGCACACCGTTTGCTGTTCGAAAATAACCCAGGAATTCAAATTCAAGTCTTTCTAAAGTTACAATTAAATCACAAAAGCAAGAGCAATAGAAATCGTACCGTAAAATCGTAATCATGAACGCTGCATGTAAAATCGCCTGTAATTTAATTTTTATTCTACATTCAAGTCTCGAATAGCCATACAATATTGCTTCATTATTTAATTTTTTAAATTTGTTTTAATATTATTATGCTAAAATATTTACCATGTAACATAGATATTATATTAACACAACGAAGGAAGCATAGCATGAGAGTTTTTTATATAAATGTTTTTCTCAGTTTATTTCGAAAGCTATTGTATCGAAATGTAGCCATATTGTACCTCAGTCTCTTTTTAATATAGAAGTAATGTAACGTAGAATAGACCGTTAAATCGTTATGCGTTAGTCTGGTATTTTTTCTGTTTTTTCTTTAAAAAATTCGTTATTAATTGGATAGACTATTGTAGAATCTTCTGAAGAATTTAGTGGTGTAAACTGTCAAATGCAAAATTGTATTTACAACAACCCACTTTTAGCCAAAACAAAGTAAATTACCTGTACGTAAAGTAAGCATACCTATATATAACTGCAAATCCTCCACAAACACAATATTTATTAAATAATATAATTATTGTAACATAAACTGAATGAATTAACATAATGTACCTTAAAAGTAAGATAGATTGGGATGATGATAGGATGTTTGAATGGGCAATACAGTATAAAGATAAAGTGTCTGTATATATAAGATATATCAGATAAGAATTATTAAGTATAATTGATTTGTTCATATTCTGCATTGGATTCTGAATTGGAGATGTATTGTGGTTGAAGGGGTTTTTGTGGTTTGCTTATTTTAAGTAATTTAAAGAAATTAGCGTACATAATCAGTTTTAAAAGATTCTGTTAATATCCTACCTTATTTACTTACTTAAAACTTACAACTAACCTATAGCATTTTGAAGTTGCGCCATAGATGCAGCAATGTTCGTAAAATAAGTACAAATTGTAACTAGTTAGAGACTAGAGTATTCCTATATATATTAAAATACATAATATGGTAGAGAATGCCTATACCTATGAAATATTACCAATAGTTATTACATTAATATTATATGAAGAACAGAAGTTGACATGAAGTGGAGAAAGAAAGAAAAAAAGCAATGAAAATGCAAAAATAAGAGTGTCAAGCTATAAATTACGTATACAGAACACAATAAGATGATAACATACGGTTGATTAAGTCTATTATTGTAGTAATGACTATTATAATATGATATTTTGTAGTTTCCTTCGTTCATGGAGCCATAGGTAAAGTGGATTGAATGGATGCTGGCCTGGCTGGCAAATTATTGTACAAGGCACCGTTACAAATAAAGCAAACACAATAGAAACTAAAAAATATTGGTAGAAAATAATTTGTTTTTATTTATTCATTTAGCTTTTAGTTGTCTAACTAACTATTATTAGTACTTTATTCGCATGGCTATGCATAATATTGTGCTTAATCTTTGATTTGAACTTATAAGAGCATTATAAGAAAATCGTACTAAGATTTATTAAATTTTATTTTACTTTGTGTACTGTACATTTAGGTATTAGTCTTGAGGATCTTTACAAGGAAGAATATGTTATATTAGATATGATTCTGAGGTTTTATAACTATTAAGGTTTTAGAGTTTCAACTTTCAAGGCAGAATGTATGTATTGCTTCGGTTTCTTCTTGTTTGTATCTATAGGTGTACTTATTTGTTAGATTGAAATGCATTTTATATGTTTAACTACTTGCTACTAGAATCGGGTCCGTTTCCCTTAACCAATCCGGTATTTCATGGCGAAACATTCTCTTAAACAAAATTTCTTTGGTTCTTCTACGGAATCCGACATAAGTGACGCAACCCTTTGTGGCCAGATCTTCCCCGTAGTCTTGCAAAATTTGGAGTCTCTTTTGAGGGTCTTCTGCGTATTGTCTGTAACAAAAATCTATTTCCTCTCCTGTAAGAGAAACTTCTTTACGGAGCATTTTCTCCTCTGTTCGTCGGTCCATTGCTCTTTTATATTGAATTCGGAACAGGAACGTATCTAAATTACCCCGCAGTAAACACATTTTCAATAAGTATTATCTTTCATATATGCATAGAAATTGCTGAAAAAATGTAGTAAAATTTTCTTAAGAAAGACATTGTTGGGAAGGACCTAAGGCAAACCAACTGTTTTCATGGAAAGACATGAAAGTTCAAGCGAATTTGTTTAATGGACCCACCTGATGAATGGGGAGAAGGGAAATCAAGGAAACGGTTGATTTGCTTGGAGGGACACAGGGACACAGGGACATAATATATTGAATTACTAAATACTTTTAAACAAAAGTACATATACCTAAAATGAAGGCGACGATAATCGTAAGCAGAACCATTGTTACTAAATAGAAGGAAATGAAGAAAATTCGGCTATAACGTGATGTGACCATGGAATGACCCTCCATTATGACGTACCAATTGTTGACTACAGTCAATTCAAACAGTGTAACGTAACTGGCAAATAGATTCTAAGAAATAAAACAATTTATATAAATATATTTGCATTAATATTTTGTGGACTTTACGGAAAGTAGAAACCCCATATTTTTAGCTCAAAAAACTACCGAAAATGTGTTGAGATAGTAATGAAGGGCAAATGTAGTATTGGAAGCCTCCTCTGCGTAGTAAGGTTCTAAGATAGTTCCATTACAACAATTCTTTAAGACGATACCGGAGAATAGTTCCATCCCACTTATGGCAAAGAAATAGTATAGGAGAAGAATGACAACGGCTGCAGAGGACATTGGTGGAATTAATATAAAAAGAGTTCCGAATACATCTCTGTATCTCTTTTTCAGTTTAAACAGCCGCAGCAGTCGTAATGGCCGAATCTAAATACACAATTTTGAACAAAAATTGAAAATTGAAGCTTATTTTTCTTTAAGATGTTCTTGCATAAACTATTATTGGAGAACAGCTTACAAAAGTCAGAAGTTCGTCCCAGCTAGTGATGAACTGGACCAAAATTATCGAAAAAAAGAAGGAAATTGATGCTATTAAGTCAAATGAGTGCCAGCCGGATGAGAGTACCCTTGGAAATCCCCAGGTCATTATTTTTACTCCCATTTCAATCAAGAACCCTGAAAGTGCAGGAAATTATTTTAAAACATAAACTACCAGAGCAGAGAATTAACCCATCTATACATAATTTATATATTTATATATTTATAGACAGAATTAAATATTTTGGTAATGTAATTACTCAATGACATTTTAAGGACTTACAAATAGCAAAAATATAAGAGTCCCACGATCCATGGGAAGTTTGGCCTGAAATCCATCGGGCGATCATTGCCACTGTATTTAAAGCTATTACACCGTCTGCAAACACATTATTAGTAAATTAATCTCCACTGTTTCACATAATATGACATAACAATAATATTGTTATATAAATATAAACATTATTATGTTTGTTGAATCAATGGATGTTTTACATACTGAACAAGTAATCCGCAAAAGGAGAGTTTAAGAACCGCTGCATGATAACTCCAGTTTCTTTAAATATTGGCCACTGCCTTTGAAACCCAGAGCTGTTGACGGGTTTCCAATTCAAACCGGAGCATTCGTAAAATCTGCAGAATTCTTCCCTAGTGAGATACCCGTTCTCAGATTTATCCAGGGCTTTGAATGTTAAGTAAATATCTCGTAAAGCTGTAAATAATTTAAAATAATTTATGTTCATGTATGTATTACTAATATTTCTCTAGGATTATCACGAATTTTCATAATATACAAGTTAGCACAAAAAGAAAGATATGTTATTACATTTGTTTGGTTTATACTGAGTCATCATTCCATAAAAATGTCGAAAAATAATTCCTTGGGTATTTGATTTAGAGACTAGCAAGTTGAAAGCGAAATGGCATGCTTTTCTTTTGTGGATAACTAGTTTGCGAAATTTTTCCTTTTCCAAAGTTGTAAACGTATCGTAAACAACGGCCAGGAGCTACAAATCATGTTTAGAAACACACATAATTATGCACCAATTGTTATGCAACGTTTTCTTCACAAATAAGACACAATATTACCTCAAGTAGTATTATAGAAAATATAATTACCAAATTCATGAAGAGATAGAGAACTGTGACTAAATATGCTACAAAAAATATAACTGTCCAGCGATTCTTTGAATAAGCGGGCATCATCACGTCTGGAAAACTACAGAGCAATTATGGGAATGAAAGAAGTTTATTTTTAGTTATTCCACGAATATTTTGGCAAATACGTATAAAGCTTAGAAGTCTAAAGTTGGGAACGTGAAAAGCAAATACTATAAATTTTTTTAAGTACCTCAACTACCTAACTTTGAACCTACAAAATTAGCACTATAATCGTTTACTTTACATTTACTAGTATAAATAACGGTAGCCCATCTTTACA
Organism: Tomocerus mixtus; assembly: GCA_034694165.1. Taxonomy (NCBI): domain Eukaryota; kingdom Metazoa; phylum Arthropoda; class Collembola; order Entomobryomorpha; family Tomoceridae; genus Tomocerus; species Tomocerus mixtus. Next base: position 17,319 of record JAQFYC010000715.1, read on the forward strand.
TGTGAAAGTTCCACACAAGTTTATGACTGGTATTATGTTGACTATTTATTTAACTCTGGACAAAAAATGTTCAAATTTATCCCTTATATCCAATTTAGTATTATTGAGCTAGGCTCTTTTACATGTAAACTAACCGCAGGGCCGTCCCGTATAGGAGGTTTCCCTTATACCCGGATCCCTTATACATATCAGGTTTCCACTGTACTATAGATATTTAAAACTACAAAAATAAGTTGTCAGCAAAGGAAATAAAATAATTAAGACATACTTTGCAGTCGTAAGTAATACAAATAGGTTGACGAAAGAATTGTCAAGAGATGAGAAGAAAGGGTCATTTTTGTCATGACCGAAGAGAAAATGGCCGAGTAGAGTAAAAATCAAAATAAAGAAAAAGAGGAGCAGCAACATATCCATAATTGGGGGAAGACTCTGCAAAACCTGATAATTCATAAAAAATAAAATAAGTCACAATTCTAATTGTCACATTGTCAGTATGTAGTAGCATTTAAGAAGTTTCCTTCCTAAAAACCCTGAAATAATATCCAAAATATAAGTTGAATTCAGTACTAAAATAACAGAGTAGCAAAGAGTATTACTTCACGACTGAATCTTCTAACTCCACGACAGTATCTATTGTCCACGAGAAAAATCGGTCTGAGGGCTCTCGTAACCCGGAAATGCGAAGATTGTCTTCCTAACACAATAATTGCTTCTACGATCATCACTATTAATGTAGTGGCCTGTAAAACAGATAATGTAAAGCAATTAGCAGGTAGTTGAAAAAAATTCCCTTAAGGAGACAAAATGTTATCAAGGGTATTTTTGAATAGGTACCTTAATTAATGTCCTATGGTGCGTCACAAGGGTTTTGATTCCCAGCCACCTTAATTTCAAAATAAGTCCTAAAATAATTACTGACAAAGCTCCCAGCTCTAATGAAGCGTGAATTCCAATCGGAAGCTGCATAGAATAAAGATTAAACAAAATTTTTATTCCATTTTTAGAATCCTAAATAGATTTGTAACCATTGTAATCTGAAAAGTGAATACTTGTAACGCTTCCACTGCTGGGGGTTCAGCTACTGCCAAAAGTAAAAGTACTAATGAAGCAGCCATATCCAAAATGTAAAACCAGCTTGTATGTGCCAAAATATACGCTGGAAGAGATTCTTTTCTTTTTGGATGTGTAGAAAACTGGTCATTGTTGGCTCCTTCTTCTAAGTAAATGGCAGCTTCTTGGTAATTCATCGCCCACTGGGTATCCGCCATTCGCATCCCGATTTGGTAGAAACTTGGCTCCAGAGGGGCATTTGTTACACTGGGTCTGGCCGATGTGGAAACGGGTTGAGACTCCTCATCGCTACTGGTCACTTCCAAAGTGCCCATGGTGGCCGGGTCCACGGTGTCACTTCTGAAAAAGCCAAAGCCCAAAATCTGGGCAAATTTTGAGTCTCTGAATGAGTCCGTGTTGACTGAGGTCTTGGCCAGGTTTTCTGGACCTGCAACTTCTCTGCTGCTGAGTCCAAGTGTCTCTTCCAGAGTTTCTTCTCCGTCATTCTCTCCTAAAGATATGCGGGTCAATAAACATTGTATTTAAAACTCTAACTATAAGAACGCAAATACTAGCTTATGAAATAAAATACGTACGTACTAAGGATTTATTAATATTTAAGTATCTACAACTTTATCTTTTCAATTACATCTGTCAATTAGTAAGCTATACATAAATACAACGTAGAATCAAATTATTTTCCTCATATCTATTAAGGAAAGATAAGAAGATTAGCATAAGAGAAATCTCATCCCCCAACCATCATTTATTTCTGTCATCCAAACTGTAAACTAAATAACTAATAATATCAACCTATACAGTAATCTTTATTAACTGTTACTGTTTATCTAGTTTAGTGTTTGTTTAGGATTGTCGTGTTTCTTATGTACATAGATATATTTCTATTTTAGTAGTTTGGTGTGGTTATTATAATCATGATAACACTAAAATATCAAAGAAGGTCTATACACATACTTTGGGACAATTAAGATACATAATCGTATATACGTTACAATTCGTTAGTTTTAATAATATATTTACAAGCCTCATATGAGTACAGGAGGTTATTTTTACTGATAATCTATGTACATAAATATATGCATATACACTGCAAAGATTGTTTAATACAGCATAGTACAGGTGCTACTAACTCAGTTACAAGTTATTTGGTAGGATCCTTTTCCTTGGTTTTATTTTGAAGCTTAATGTATGTAGTTTATAAGACACCTGGACTATGCCCATGTGTACTACACTTAATTAATCATGGAATACTTTGTTGCAAAGTAGTTTCCATTTAAGTTGACAGATAAATTAATACAACAGTATTAAGTAGTTATATAGGTATAAATCAAAATCTTGTGAATGAATCGAATAACTTACCATTTATATTCAGATTATGTTTCTCCTTGATCTCTACGTCCAAATCTGAAATCATAATTCGCAAGTCGCAACTACTTACTAACTAATATGTGATCACGCCAATTTTCCTAAATTGCTCTATTGTTCAGAGTTCAGAATTCGCAAACGAAGTGTATTAAACAATATGATCATGGCGATAAATGTACTGTAAATCAATGAATTAAAGCTAAATTCTTTCTTAGAATTATTGGCTAATAATAATAATTAATTTCGGTGCTACTTTATATACATTTTTATTAAACTAAGAAAGCAGAGTATATGTAGTATATCTGTATATATTTGCAAAAATGAGCTTTGATCCATTGTTACATAGCTATAGGAATTAGGAATCTAATGATCAAGTCGATAGGGGGAAGGATAGGATGCACTAATATTTGTATTGTGTAGAATTTGAAGATAAACCTTTGGTATAGTTAGATATGAGTTTTTATCGTGTACCTTTAATTGCACATTGTGATGCGATATTACTAAGTTAATGTGTCTGGATATACTTAACACATAAATAATAGTATGACTTAATATTTATTATTACTCTTATATAGAGTTCTTTGTAAGAGTATGTATGTGTACTTGAACTGGCTAAAGGCAGACTATAATTATGCATATCCTCTATGAATAATCTGTTTATGTTTTACATGTGTGTGTTACATAATAGTAGGCAAGTGTAAAAATACAAGTCTGATTCTCAGTCCTTTTATCCACGATTTGTATTTGGGTATTGGATTTGGCACTTGTATGGTGTGTTTGTCGATAGTGGTGTGCACTGTACAGGTACAGAGTTTGTATTCGTTTTAAGCACATTATGTAGCATCTCTCTGCATTACTAATACGATACGAGCATACGACTATCGATAAATTATGTTCAGTATGTATGTATTTGTTCTATGTGTGTACATGCGTTTTAGTTTTAAATATTTTCCCAACCTGCATTTAGAATAGGAGCATTGGAAAGGATAAAAAATTAAAAAATTGGAAATGTTATAAGGTAAAATCATTCAGTAATGCCTACATACATAAACACAACCAATGCAATGCAGAAAACACATTGTACTGCAATTATTATGGAGCATATGCACCTAAATGTAAATCCTTTACACATGCTGTGGATTTTGCATATTATGCATGATATGCAGAAAATAATTGCGAGTAGTTTTAGAAGATTACCTACTAACAATATACTTACTAGTAAGTAGTAATTTATATAACCAAGTGTATAAGCAGTACACAGTTATGCTCAGTCAGGGCAAAACAGGATGTAACATAGCAAGTTAGCAATAACAGCCATTCATGAGTTAATGAGTTACATAATAATTTATATTTAGGTAGTGTATTGTATGAAATGATTATTTAGTATATACTAAATATTCCTAAAACCTAGTAAATACTAGGTTTAGACCTTTAGCCATGATTCCATTATGATTTGCCCATATTTTGCTAATAGATTTTAGAGGTAATCGATTTTTGCTGGCATTTCCTCTTGTACTTAAGGGCACAGGCCCGTGAAGATACTTTTATTCTTCAACATAATAATGGTGTTCATTCATGAAATTGTGTAAGTTGAGGGCTAAGACAAGGGCTACAGAAACTTAATCTTCAGCAAAGATGTAGTTACTTATTGTAAATTGCTTCTGCGAAAAATTTCGACCCTTTGAAAATACATGCACGATTCTTATATAAACTTATGTATTGTACTCAAAGTACTCATGCTGAATTTGCAGAGGTACAGAACATTCATTAAGTACAATAATGCAGTGTACTTACTCGTAACTATATACAAAATATTATAAGTCCAGAAATAAATATCTTGCTTACTTCGGCTATGACTCTTTTAAACTTTCGGGTATATATAGTAGGCATCTGCATGTATTCGGCTGCACTAAGATACTCATTTACTAGAATATTGGGTGCTTACATATTATGCTCACTTATATTTCACTTTTACCAACCAATACGTAAAAATCGTGCTAACGTGCTCGGCTGGTTCACTTAGAATGTAGAATGAGTTTAGAAAGATTTTGTACATTTCCAAGTTTCCAAGTACATAACCTAATTCATAGTCATATTCTGCGTATTTATACGCACACACGAATTATTTGCCTTATGCTGTTCTTTAAGCTTCAGCTAATTTTGGCAAATATAATTTCTTGTCCTTATGTGTACTTAACATTATGTGATCTGAAACAAAGCAGTATTTCCGAGTTAATTTTTCGTACAAATATATTTTCAATATTTGGCAAATGAAAATGAATAACCTCAACCTTTTGATGGAAAACTCGAGCAAAGTCAAAGATGGTCATCGTCCACCTGAGCAATGTGCTTTATGCAATAGAGCGGCTACATCTCCGAATTTTCCCATGTCCATTAATAGTTTTGCGGAAACAGTACTAAATACATTTATTGGTGGTTGTGGTTAGTTAAATGATATCAAATATATACGGTATTGCCTTCACAGACGATTGGAATTATGTAGCAAGAATATTTTATAATTCCTCTGTAATGGTATGTAAAGCTAATTTTTTAAATGTCATTCTTGCATAGGTCATGACGAAAATTGCCACTGGCCTTTGTGTCCGAGCTGCACGTCTCTTTGCCTCAAGCTATCCCAAACTAGACAACTTTTGTCGAATTTAATTGACGATATTACAAATCTATTGCTGCGGAGCCAACACAAAATTACATTTTTGCTGCCGAAGAATCGTATCATTACAAAATTATTTGAAGCAGAACAAAATTCAGTGGAACAAGATCAAGACGAAGAGTCTGTCGTGTCGCTCAATATAAACACTGACGAATTCTCAGCTTTATGTACAGAGACTGCCAACAAAGTTGTAGCATTGCCTAATGATATTGTTAGTATTGAAAATACAGTCAATTTAGAAACACTCCCGTCCCCACATAAACGGGATTTGCAAGATGATGACTCATTACTTGATATAAGGGCTTTAGCAGCAGATGATGGTTACTTTTTACTTTTTTCCAGTATTTTCATTAAGAATAACAAAAATTTTGATGTATTTTTTATGAGATGTGTGTAATTGAATTCCTTTGCAGATGGTGACGATTATATTCTGCCAAGGACAACAAGCAGCCATAAAAATGGTCGCTTAGCCTTAAAGACCACTAAGAAACCTTCAATACTTAAGAAAACTTTAGCATCTGGGAAGAAAGTTGTAATAGACAAGAGTCATGTAAAGCCTAGCACTTCTAAAACTGATTCAAATCCAAATAGCAATAACCCTAGAAGAAAGAAGACTTACCCTTGTACGATATGTGGAAAATGTTGCAGATCTCCCAAAGATTTGGATACCCATATAGGATCTCATCTTAAAGAGAAAAAGTTTGTTTGTGAAATATGCGGTGTTGCCTACAGGTATTGTTATTGTTAGATATTTAGTCTGTATTATTAGTTGTGTAGTGCATAGTCTACATTATATGTATATATATAGTGTAAATGTAATGTATTCAAGTTTTGTAAAAATTACTTATCCACTGTATTTTCTTATTCAGACAGAAAAAGGCTCTGGAGGTTCACGTAGGATTGCACCGAGGAGGTATTTTTATAATTTTTGGATTTTTTTAGTGCACACTAAATATCTGAGATTTCTTGTGCATATATCTGGTGATGTGGTGATATAGTAGGATCGTAAATTATCTGAAGGTTATTACTAATTACATAATGTTGAAAATTCAAATATTGTTTTTTACAGAAGCAAAATTTGAATGTGAGCATTGTGGAAAAGCATTTACTCAAAAAGCTGGTTTACAAAGACATTTACCAATTCACACTGGAGGTTTGTCAAAAACCGTTCTTTTCTTAATGAAAATATTTATTGGATTTATTGGAATAATATGTTTTCTTAATTATTTTAGAAAGTCAATTCCAATGTGATGAGTGTGGAAAACACTTTCTTCATCATACATCTTTTGCACTACACAAAAAAATTCACATAGGACAAAGGCAATTTAGCTGCGAGATTTGTAACCAGAGATTTTATGTAAAGTCGCATTTAAGGAGACACGTAAACTCTCATATGGGTGAGTTTGCATCTACACTCTATAGATAAAAAGTTTAATGTTTAAATTAAGAATGCACTTATAACAGATTCTCTATTCCCTTCCAAAAATGTATATTTATGTGTTGTACTTTCATTTTAGGTGTCAAGCCCCACAAATGTACAGTCTGTAACAAAACTTTCGCAGAACGGTACAATAATATTTTAACACATGTACATGATTATTATTTTACTCCATATTCTTTAATAAGCATTTTATAATTTTAGGTACAATTTAGTAGCTCACATGACAATTCACACAGGGAAGAAGAAATTCACTTGCGAAGTTTGCGAAGTTGGCTTTAATAGGAAACATGGATTAACTCAACATATAATGTCCATGCACAATGAAGTTGAAATTAAAGTTGAAGAAAATAACTACATAGATGTTAAGTAAATATTTTTAACCAGTAGAGTTCAATTACCACTTAGCACAACTAACTGAACGAACAAGTTATGGGACAAACGTTAACTTATAGCAATATATATACGTAAACTTAAATGTAGTGATTAGTTAACACTAACTTGATATTACATACCACAACTGTGCATAAATGTAATGTAAATTGTAATTTTTCTGCCTGACTAATGAAATGAATAACACACAGAATAAATTCTCCGATATAATTTTGTAACGAAAATATTGTCAAAATAGATGTAATTTTTTTTCATGTACTCATTTGCTTGCGAATATGAAGCTCATTCATCAGTCAGTCTTGTTAGCACCATCACAGAATCACAGTAGACGGAACGAAATCATGCTCCAAATTTTTCAGCAATCTTGGAAAGTTTCGACATAAATTCTGCATTTTCACTTTCGGTGGTTGGGGTCCAGGCAAGGGGCAAATGTTTAGCAACAGAAGTTCTGTCTTGGAAAAAGCTTCCAGATGGATGTTGTCTAACCAAAGGAAAGATGGATAGCCATACCATGGTGTCAGCACCCTCAGCAGAAGACCGTAGCTTTCCCTTTAATATCAAAATACTAATCATATTATAAAACAAAATTAAATTGGCCTTAATAAATTAGAAACCTTCAAAGCACACACCTGCATTTTCTGATAGAAATCTGGCATTGCCGAGCGAATTGCTGGAGTATCCGCCCATCCAGGGTGCATAGATGCAAAATATATTTTTTCGTAACTTTTGGCAAATTCTTCACACATTACAACCTGAAATAAGTATTTGCTTAACCATTTATTTTTAAAAGAAATACATAAAGGATAGCCAAGCCGAATTTAACTTTCGCTGGCCTTCACCATTAAGATCAACTTAATAGTGAAAGCCGAAGAAAGTCCAATAAAATTTTAAATATTTCTAATTGATTGTACCTGCTGTCTTTTGTTCTGGGCATATGCCATTACACTATCGTATTTTCTCATTTTCTCAAAATTGAAATCCAAATCTAATTTCTGAACGAGCATACCTCCGGAAGAAACGCATATTACTCTTGGATCTTCTGACCTACACATTATGTACAAAATTCGTAAGAAGATTCTAATTGCAAAAATGTAAGGTATTACAAATATGACCGTTACTTTTGCAAAATATCTGAAAGCCCTTTTGTGATAAGGTAATATCCTAACGTGTTTGTCACAAAGTTAACATCGAGACCATCGCTAGTTTCTGCTTTCTTTACCATACAACCGGCATTATTTACCTAAGATAATTTGCCAAAAGGATTATCATTCAATAATAGGATTGCCATATTAATTTTACAGGAATTACTGATATATTATAAGCATTTTGACTCACTAGAATATTCAATGATGCATTTTCTTTTGAGAATTTGGACGTGAAGTCAACAATTTGTGCCGGTTGTGACATATCGACAATGTGCAAGTGAATCTGCGAGTTTTGACTGCTTTCAATCAAGGAATCTTGAGCCTTTCGGCCTGATTCTTCATTTCTACAGACTAAATGAATCTTTCCCTTCCTTTTAGCTAATTCTAGAGCGCAGCTATACCCCAAGCCAGAATTTGCTCCTGTAAAAAAAATGAATAACTAAAATAAGTCAATTGCTCCATTTAACATTTCAGCCCTGAAATGGCATTTCAATATACACATTATATGTATCACACCTGTAATCATAAATGTTTTTCCAGAACAGTCCACATCTAAGTCCGCAGATACAAAATGTTTTGAAGCTGCTTCGTAGCCACCCCTAATTGGTTCAATAAATCACAATAAATAATTTATTAATGTAGAAAGTACCCATGTACATATACATATTAGTACAATACTCTACAAATACCAAAAATGAGACTTTTAATTAGCAAGTTATTTCACAGATTTTAGAAACCAAAATGGAATTAATAATACCTTGTATATTCTCGCATTCCTTTCATATACCAGATAATATTTCGATAAATCGACATTGTACTTTTAGTTTCTTAATTTGAAAACCAAATTAGAAAGATGAATTCGCTATAAAATTAAAAATCATAGGAATTTAAAGTGTTAAAGATGAGAATAGACGATTTGGGGTTTAAGATCATTAAACCAATCTTGTAAATCAACAGGTTTCCTTGCAATTTGGAAATACACGTACATTTATATATTATTTATGGCACAATATGAAACCTGAGACACACGCATACGGCTTATGTAATTCTATATTTTATATTGAAATTCTGGAATCCTAAATGTTGGAGCTGTAAATGAGTAAAATCTTCTCGAGAAGTATAACAAATCTGACAGTGACAGGATGCAAAGTAATATGTTTTACAGCTGAGCGCTTACTTTTTATGATACCTAATTGACTAATGAGGAGGCATATTACTGATACTGATGCGTAGAGTTAGAGTTATGCATGGAATATATGCATAACTCTACGCGGATAGTATTTATAGTATTGCATACAAAATGAAGATCGTTTCTTGGATGTCTTATTATTGAGGGTACTACTGTAATAATATATGTACGTATATGTTATCTCTAGAAGAAAATTGATCAAACTGCTTATTTCATTATTCGGAAAGCGTATATAAATGTCATGCCATTGGTGTACCCCGTTAAATCTATGGAGATTAAATTGCACATGTACACAGTATTTAACTCGTAATATCAAAAGTCTTTCCTTTACTGAAATATCTTCATGATTATATAATTTATTTACACTTAACATATTTATGTTTAAAAATTATAATGTTCTCCCAAGGAGGAATAAATGACTTAAATTAAATGTGATGCGGATGTGATGTGGTGAGGTAAGCACTCACGTTCCTTTTAGTTTGCCTTTGCCGTGCATACAATGTTCTTTCTAACGAAGCATTCTAGCAGACTGCGTTTTTTCAATGTTTTCGAAATGTTTGCGAGCGTTTTTGATGTTCAGAAGCATAGCCGCAGATGCTGTAAATTAAATGAGGTGTGAGATTACAATAATATATACAATACAATTGCATTGGAGTATTTATGTATAGCAATTACGAAACAGTGAACCAAGATTAAGATGCACTTCTACTTACGTAAGTTGTGATCAGAAGTGATAACCATGACATAGGTATTAGGAGTAAATACATCAATAAAGGATGCGAAGCGAGAGTTCCTGACTTCCATACTTTGGAATTGAGCTGCGAGTTTGCTAAAGACGATCAAAAATAATGTATAAGGGCAAATTTTGTAATTTAAAACAGAGAACTGCAAATAATTATGATACGAGAGCAAAAATACCTGCATGACAACTTGAACTGCTTGATGATATTAGACACCTTTTCGAAACGATGTGGATCTTTGTGAGTTCTTCGTTGAGCGTGTGACACAACAAGAAAAGTTGCTCTTTCAAACAAAAGAACTTCGTCTGCGTCAATAATTCCAGCAAATTCAGCTAAATTGTTTTCTAATTGCTGTACATTAGGAATCAAGGAATAAACAATGGAGCTCCAAGCGCGGTACAAAGACTCGTCCCAAATAGATGTCCTACATAATATGAAACATTTTTGTTATAAAAATCTATTGAATGCTAGAAAAATGCATCAAAAAGGAAGATATGGAGAAATTACCTATAACAGACGCATTCTAACGGTTTGGAAAGACGTTTCAAATCATCCCTTCTGGTCTGGTAAATCTGGAAAATCATAATAAATCCCCAAATATTATTACCACAAATCCCTCTATCAAATATTTATTTATCAATTCACTTCGAAAACAGTTTCTAGCTTATTCTATTACTTATGAATATAACAATTAAGTGAAATTACCAAATCCCTCTGCTCTTCTTGAACCAAGTCCATTTTATGAATCAAACAAAATATTTTGGCTTGAGGAGAATTTTGAAGAATAGCTTCGAGACATGACTGATAGTAATGCATATCTTTCTCAAGCTCATGGGATTCCACATCAAAGACATAGATAAGCACTTCTACATTTGAAAAAATGTTGTCTCGTTGTGAAGCAAAATAATTCTCCATGAAAGCTTCTTGCCCTCCACAATCCCACAGATTTAAAACCAAGTTACCCAGAAATCGAACGTGAGAGTGCTCTACATCAACTACAGCCACAAGAAACATTATTTAGAGATTATTTAGAGATTTAGAGATTCAAGCTTCCAAATTTGCAGCAACTTTATCCAAACTAAATTAAATTGTTATATGTATTAATTTGATCATACTTGTAGCCCCCAGTCTTCGTGTGTCTCTCGCAATGTAGTTTGCAAAAATGATGGAACGCATACTAGTTTTCCCAGAGCCACTCTTCCCCATTAGCAATACCTTAAATTAAAATAGTTGAGGTTTTAGCAAATGAATCATATACAATTAGAACATAGTTTTCTTTGGTATGTTTGTAGCCCAAAATTCTAATGATAATTACAGCAAAATATCTACAGCATACCTTTTTCTTCATTTTTGCAATTTATAAGAATAAATGTGTTTATTCTAAGACCCAATCAGTCTTGCTTTAACTTGAACGGATAAGAAGAGAAGAGTACTTGTAATTAATTCCAAATTGTCTAAGTCCAGTTATCCAGTTCTCCTTCCTCCCACTGCCTGTCTGTAATTAATACATTACAAAATATAGAATATGATGCTTAGTATGTAGTATAAGTATGCATATTATGTGCCAAATACAGAGGAATTTTGAATTTATAAGTAAGTTATCTTACGGGGTGTGACTACTATTTTTAACTTTTACGCAATCCTAGTCTGTATCCTCCACTTATTGCCTATTTTAAAAAATAAAGATTTAGAAATATTTACGTAAACAGTACAGTTATATTCGCAAAATGCGCATGTTAATTTAATGCTTTAATATAAGTAAGTGGATCCGGGATCCTTTTGCCTTTAGTAAACGCTCAATGCACTGAATTGTATAATGTATACATAACAATTCTAAGAAGAAACCAATTTTTATATAATAACAATAACAATTATTAGCTTTACTTACAGCTACGTCTTATGTTACACTTATACTGATCAAGAACAGGGCAAAATTAAATTAAAAAATAATCGAACTAACAACTAAATAAATTAGTTGATAAATATTATTCGGGAAAATAAATAAAAAACTCAAAGAATGGCGAAGGGCGGATGAGGTGAATTTCTCTCGCAATCTTGTTGACCAAAGGTTAATAAAAAAATGTCAGATTTAGTAAGCAACACAATAAATTAATACTCATTTAATTGCTATGTATGAAATGAATGAATCGAAGGAATGATTACATACTACATATATATTTACAAATGAATTAAGATGAGTAATTGAGAGATACATAATTATCAACTTACATTTGTGGATGATGGAGCTGGAATTTCAACTGGAAGGAGCTTAGGGAAATATTTTAGTAAGGTATTATTATATGGGTATATTGTAATCGTAATGTAATGCTGGCTGTAAAGTTTACTTTTTTATGTCTCAAAAGTTAACTTTGATGTTTATGTTTTCTCTACATTCCATATGCACAGAAGGCGGCAGAATTTCATATTCGCAGCGATACCAAGATTACAACGTGGTGCTCTGCTGAATTCATCGACTTCTTTAAATACTTCTTTCACTCTACCTACTTCTCTTCTGACTTCCTGTCTGTCCTCCGGGATTTTGCGATTCTGACTGGAGAACTTTCTTCCGGAAGATTTCCGTGGAGCTTAAATAAATAAACACTAAATACATATTTTCTTTAATGTTTAAATACTAATTCGTTTAACGGATTCTTTCGAATACTTTTGTTTGTTTCGTTCCGGTATCAAGCAAGGTACAGATAGGTTTAGTTAACTAAAGTGCGCTTTTCTCCCTTGTGTATTGTGTAATTTGTAAATAGATATAAGTATTAAAATTTCGCATGAATACCTACAGATGACAGATTAATTTTTATAACCTAAACATTATGTAAAGGATGATAAGATGATATCTTTCAAACATAAATACAAAATACATTTGCAATAATTAATTGTTTACAATTTACAAGCAAAATTGTATTTCAACAAAATCTGGGCAGGACTATGACAGTATTTAATTAAAAATAAATTAATTGTGAATTGATTGATACTCACTTAGGCACATTCGGCAATTATAAAGTGGAATCCTTTGCCCTCGCTCCCCTTGCCACTTTTAAGAGGTGTCGTGTGGGGAAGGTGGCCGCTTGTGGAATAAGCAGAAACCAAATACAATTTTGATAAAATGGAAGGCCAACTGGAACTCTGGACAGAAATAATTCAAGAGTCTGATTCCATTTCGGACCCATTATTTTTGGAATACCTTGAATCAGGAAATAATAGCCATCTCTTTGCGCAAATAGTGAGTCTTAATCTTAAGTTCTTATTCTTTCTGATATATTGATATAATATGGTAGATATATACATTACTTATGACTTATGACTTATGTATGCTATTCGTTTAATGTATATATTTTATATGTAGATGTCACAGAATTTTTAGTTAATACTAAAATATTTGCTTATTTATATTATAGAGCGATGACGATTTAAAGAGTATTTTGGGCATCGTTAATAAATTATTAAACGATCCAAAATCTCGTTCCAGAGGAATGGCTGTCTTAGAAAAACTTTTAACACAGATAAATACATCAAGATTTATTTCCTTTCAAGATTCAATCACATCTGCGTTTCACATGATAACAAAGGATATCGATTCCAGTGGCACTTGTAATGTTTTGGGTACAGTAGTATTCTTTACATGGGTCAGATTTTTCAATTTCTACCTAGTATACTCAAATAAAGCCTTAATATTAATGCAATGAAATTCTTTTTAATAGCTAAAATTATTCCGATATGTAAGCAACTTTCGGATGTAAACCAGACGATTACTTCTACAGTAATTCCGAAAATATTGTTATACATTTGTAACGATAGTGCTGATTCAGAACCCTCAGTTGAAGATATGCAATTGTTGAAAATATGTCTTGAGAAATATCATGGACCCTGTGGAAATTATCGATCGCAGCTCGAAAAGCGATTATTGCATTTCATCGATCACTCCACCGTAAATATTAACGATGCAGTTCCGTTGCTATCTTGTGCTGGGGGTGGAGGAACGAAAGGGGATAAGCATGGGACAAATTGGCAGGAAATGGTGATCAAAATTTGTCATTCAGCTTATGATACATTGTATTCACTTTACAGTGATGCATGTCCAGTCTTAGAGGTAATCATTATGATTTGCGTAATTAACTGTAAAATATAAATATATGACTTCATTATTGACATGCACTAATTTACTCATCGTATATACTTCTGTGAAGGAGGACAATCCTTTTGGAAAAGATATCAAACTTAATGTCCCGGATATCAAAGAGCAGAAAGTATTTCTGAGAATATCTCTTCTGAAAAATCGACTAATCAAACTTTGTGATCTTTTAGCAGCCTTTTTACGGTTTGTGCTTACCTACCTATGTTATACATATTTACAGTTTCCTACAATCTTTTCTATTATAAGTTGCACTCTTAGTAAAACATCATTTTTCTTACAGAAATCCATTTTCAGCTCCGAAACCAGTTCCAATGAAAAGCATTTTACGACTTATTTCAAATATTCTAATATTGAATCCCGTTGATTTATTGAAGAAATCTCAATTTTCTACTCCAAAAGAGTTTTACTTCCTCGCCAATATTCTGCCATCAATACATGAAGCCAGTTTTAGACTACTAAGCAATTTGATCATCAGGTAAAGTAAATTATTACCTAAAATGTAAATTGTGAGTAGAAGGTGAAGGCGGCTGTATATACGAGGCATAGCCCAAACCAACGTTGTAATTTATGTTTTTAATTTAATTTTTTCAGTGTCGGGACGAATTTGCTTCCAGACGCATCTAGAATAGAGCAGTTGATGCTCCAGGAAATGAAATGGATGGACTTACAGCCAAAATCATTTGAGTACGATTCCACTGCACTGCACTCATATTTTGTGGTTTAAAATTGTAACCTTATCTTGTCGTTATGTAATGAAAAATAATTTATTTCTTGTTTAGAAATTTAAAAATTGAAATGTATCGGGCCCTATTTATGTGGATGAAAGTTACTCAAAATTCGGTAACAACTCCAAAGTGTGCTACCGCCATTGCTGATTTTGTTGTAAAAGATGTTGAGATAGAAAAAGAGACTGTAAAATTAAATCTAACTGCTGCAGCTGGAAAGTCGAAACACAACAGAAATAAGAAAAGTGATTTTGCCCCCAATGTAGCCACAACATCAACAATAGCCAGTCATGCTCCAAAGCGCCCAGAAGTGTCCTCGTTAGCGTTGGATCTAATTGTCAGGCTTATTCCTTGTTTAGATCATCCAAATTTTATTGTAAGTCTTTTTTTCGAAGTTTTTACCCAACAATACATAAATTATTAATTTATAACACTAACTAGACATACATGTGTACTTTACTAAACTATATTTTCTGTATTTTCATAGAAATTGTACCAATCGATTGCCAAGACGGTAGTTTGTATGACACAACGCAGCTCTCTCCCGACTCCATACGACAATATTAACTGTCGATTGAATTTGTACAATTGCGTACTTGCTTTGGCAATCAACCCCCATCCACAGGCGGCGTCTTCGCTAAGTCTGTTGACAAATCTTGTTCGCCAAGGAGTAAATGACCCGGTGTCAGTTGTGTCATCAGCATGCAATCAGATTTTGTCCATTCTGGAAAGATTAATTCATCCGATTTGCCCGTCCATGGATTTCATCACAGTCTCCCTACCAGCAACAATAATAGGCTCTACATTGGAAACAATATCAGCAACAGCCGACATGGGTGAAGACGTAACGCAAGAAAATCAGACTGAAATGTTTGAAGCATCGTGTCAAACGGATTTGGCAATAGAGCCTCCACAACAAAGTTCCAGCAGCTCTATTAACTCAAGTGTAGCCTCAACACCTCTATTCTCTACCCCCGTAGCGTCATTTGATCGAATTGAACTGAAAAGATTGATTGCGGAAGCCATTCGTGAAAATATTGGAGAGGCGTCGACTCCTCGACCTCAGCCTCCAAATTATGTAAATGCAAGAGATGCGAATATTGCTGTGAGACCGATTTCGTTCACTTCTCCAAATAAGAAAATGTTTCCGCCTTCCCCTACCCTTCCAGTGTCATCTGCAGTACAAGAAAATGAGGCACTCCGGATGAACGGGAAAGGCGAAGGTGAGGGGAAGAGGAAGTGCGACAATGAAGTACATTCAGACCATGAGGAACAACAGTTGACAACAAAACGTCAAAAGATTACAATTACAACGGAAGATAGTGCAGAAGTAGAAGAAATGCTTTCCTCCTTTGTTGACATTGGATGTAATGAAAATTAAAAAGAGCGTAGCGTTGCTTTTGAATACTTTTTATGCCTGTTTTTTTGTTCTGGTCTGACGATAAAAAAGTGGATGGATGGATGTGTCATAAATGCATTACATTAAACTACACCTAGACCAACCCAACAAGAACGAGCTTCGTCTATGTGGTATAGGTACCTCAAGACCTCAATCTAGCAATTAGATGGAGATACCTACGAAGCTATTTGTTAACTCTAAAAATATGCCGTCATATATTATTTAGTAATGAAATGAAACCTGTAAGTTATTGTTATTACATTCTTCATAAACTGATGCGTATGATACATAATAAAATAATATTTTTTAGATTAATCTTTGTTTGTAATCTTCCTACTCATGTATTATATGAATTCTTGTCCGCCAATGAACTGACATGAATATAAATGTTCGGTGAATGGAACACAATAGTACTAATATTGTAGTATTGAAAAAACAGTTGATTACAAAGTAATAGAATAGAATGAGTAAAATTGGACATGAAATGAGTTAACCAACCGACTGAATTGAATAGGACAATAATTGAAGGAAAGGAGGAATAAAGCAAATGTACCGTAGCAAGGCGAATAGAAAATATGAATGCATAACAATGATATTACATCTCCGTATAGTAGAGTAGAGCATAGTAAATATATTCAGGTACTAGTAGGTTTGAGTTAGAGTTTCCTATGTTCTTCATGAAGGAATTGGATAGATAGATTTTAGGGCAGTAAAACTCCCCAACCGGGTTATAAAAAGTTGGTTTAATTTGGCTGGGAATTGGAATGTCATGGATTAGGCTTCAGTTTTAAATAAGTTATGCATTCTAAAACGTATTTTTGTACATTAAAATTAAAAACATTGGAGTTTTTTTATCTCTGCGTCCATGAATCTTCATTGCAATGCATTGAGAAATAATATTTTGGATACAAGTTCAGATTTGCTCCAAAAATAGGAATTGGTTGGATTTTAGTTCACTTTTCTGAACTTTGTGTTGGGATTTAATTTTGGGGGTGCTAAAAACTATTTTGGAATTCATTTCTCTATTTGGTGATTCATACATGTATAAGCAATTTTTATTTGGGTTAGGGCTGGGTTGCTTTTTAAATTATAGGGATCGACTCGGGTTAGGTGAAGAGAACTTTATCAAGAATTGGGACGGGTTAGGACAGCCAACCCAGTTTTTGCCCTATAATGGATAGACCTAAAGAATAGATACTAAAAGGTAGAAGTAGAAGGATGCCTTTGATACTATAGAAATGATATGTATGAACGACCTTTTCCTTGCTTGTCAATGGAGCTAGCTGGTGTTATGTGATGGAATATATTGTATTCCTTGTAGGGCGGAACAAAAGGCTGACATCATTTGTTTGTACTCCACTCTCTGTTCTCTCCTCCAGCCAAACCAAACCAGTCAGCCTCTGATAATGAGCATCCTATTGTTTCAACATTGAATTGCATAAGCCTTTCTCATGTTTTACATCTATTGCATTGTAAGCATGGCACTTCTCATCCAAATGTTCGTTTTGTAGTCCATTGTCTATTATCTACCTGGTTCTGACTTAGTCCGATTCTACTAGGTATATGTA
This sequence comes from Tomocerus mixtus, assembly GCA_034694165.1. NCBI lineage: Eukaryota > Metazoa > Arthropoda > Collembola > Entomobryomorpha > Tomoceridae > Tomocerus > Tomocerus mixtus. The sequence goes on from JAQFYC010000715.1 coordinate 35,170, forward strand.
TTTCACAAACTTTTATCTATCTACTTACTTTACTCCACTCTTCCACAGCACACTATTATACATAATCTATACACTACTATGCAATGTACAATAAATTCATATGCGCTAATTGTTTTCTGTTGTAATCTGTAATGTAATAAACATGCCAAATTATCTATGCGCAAATTGACAATCAAAAATGCATTCAATTGGTTTGCATACATACAGTACCCTAGAAATTGTAGAGAGAGTGTCTATGTAATTAATATAAAATAACTATTCATCAGTCTATTTGAAGAGGATAATGCTTTGAAGCGTATGCATAAATCCTTATGGAAGGATCCCTTATTGCAGTGACATTATTAAAAGAATTCTAACATTCCTTCACATTCACAAAATGTGGCATAAATACTCATAGATAAATATGAAATACAGTTATACATGCTTGAAAATTGTTAAAGTTAGATAAAGTGTTTCTTACTGTGTAGAATATATATTTTTGAATTTGCATTACTTACGATACTAATGTAAAGAATCGTGCCATACCCACTTAAATACATAGACAATGACGACTGTAAATAATACAGATAGCTTGTGGCAATCGCATGATAAATGATGAACTGGAGCAAATGATTATTCAGTTGGATGGTCACGTTATATTTGTAATTCTAAACTTAGCTGACGGTAGCATTGAGGAACATAGGTCTTTTTAAATATGTTAAATTAATATTTTATGAAAACCAACTTGTACTTGCGTACCTACACCTACAGAGCAAATTGTAATTTAATAGGACTTAGGACTCATTTCCATTACATACTACATAATATTTGTATAGTTTTCGTGATTGCTAATTACAGCAGAATAATTTGGGAATGTTGAGTGAATACATGAAAATGCATAATTTGGTTATCTACAATAAGTATGCAGTAGGCACTAATGTATATATTATTTGCTATTATTTGCATAGCTAAGTAGTTAAGTTAGTGTATTACAAATTGTACAATTTCGCTTAAAAATCAATACTTCATTACATGGAATGAATGCCATAATAATGCTAACTACATAATATAATTGTATTATGCCTAGTTTACATAGGAATTTTTTCCTTCTAAAGGTCACCAAAGGTAAAGCAAGGTATTGCTATTTATATGAATGTATTCTTAGATTTACAGCCTGCAAGGCATTAGCCCTTAGGTCTTTTCTAATCTTAGAATATTAGTAATTCAAATATTATTTGGACCCTCTTTCTTGAAAGACTTGTTTCCTTACTATGCTTTGCTGATATTGTTGCACAAGTATTCTTGTTAATTCCTTCACAAAACTGTAATCCATACTTTTGATTTTGTAGTACAAGAAAAGTTTTTTAAGAGTGGTTCATTTCTCCAACCAAGATGTGCAAATCTCGTACAGATAGCAAGGAAATTGCAAATGAGGAATATCGTCAAGATATTCTAATAAGGTAATTCTATTCAACATTTTACTGCATGATAATGAATTGAAATATTCCAACCTATTACAGCAGATTTTTCATCTACAGAAGCTCTTTGTTAGCCAAGCAGAAACAATTAAAATGGAATACATATTCTTTTATTTTCAAAAATCAATTTTTCGCTTTACCAATAAGTACAACATAACAGTTTAACCTGAAAGTAAAATCTTTTTGCAGGGCCCCTGTCTACGTCAACGTTAACTACCCGGGATACAGACCACGGTTGTCGGCATTACATAAACATGCAAAGGTAATCGATTATATTACTTTCTCATGAACTATTATGAATTAATTCTCATTTTGTGATTATATATAGGCAATGCCATTGAAAGAGTTTGTTCTGAATGTAAAAATTTAAATGTATAAATTATTTCTGTCTTGGTATTAAATTACTCACAATTTTTTATGTATTTCTTGTTTAGTATATAGAAAACAAGCAAGTAGCCAACCAACCAGATAATCAGACAGTTAGTTAATTCTTGCTACTTTACTTACTTATTGTTAGCTGGCTAAAATATCTGTATGTATACTGTACTGTCAGTTTTTAACCAGACTAGACTAAACTGAGTGAAAACTCATTTACCTGCATACAACAGTAAAAATGATTAAAAGATATTAAGGTATTACTAACTTATATTTTAACTTGTTATAATTATTACTTAGGTATGTACTTTTAGCTACCGAAATAAGTACATTGCATCATTAAAATTATACCTTTAGTAATTATTAATTTTATTATGTATCAATTTACTGTGTTAAATAATTCTATTAAATACACATATTATGAAAGTAAACGAAATAACACGCGATTCTGCTTTACATTCGCAAAGTATTTTATCGATGTCGCTAAGTGTCTTTGGTGGTAGCATAGCAAGGTTGCATTTTTAATTTCTTTGGATTGGTAACTAGAAATATCATGAGTTACCCATACTACCCCCATGGATAGCTAAACATAAGCAATAGTCACATTTATTTATGCAACATCATGGAAAACATAACTTACTGTAAATAAGATAATTACAATTGTTACTAATTATTTTTATTATATGTTCATCAAACGTAATTATATAACTAGTCTCATTTCCACATTTCTACACAGATTTGTATAGTTTTCATGATTGCTAATTGCAGTAGCATAACTTGGATATTTTGAGTGAACACATGAAAATGAATAAATTGTTTACAATTACAGTATTGTTTTACTATAGGAAGCATGAAGTGGGCGTATGCACTATAAGTATTATTTGCATAGGTAAGTGTATTCTGTTACAATTCGCAAGAAAATCGATACTTCCTAACTTCCTACTTCAATACATGGAATGAATACTATAATGTTTTAATTACTATGTTTCACACTGCAAACACCTCACGTTCATTGTAACCATAATATTTTTCGCTTGTTTATTTAATTAATAAATTGCTATATCTATTGTATAGGTTTTATATAACAGCTTCTATTTTATATGAGTAATGCTTTATTAGTATATATATCATAAGTTAATGGAGATATAAAATTGCAGTGATTCATTTGTAATAGTATGTAAATACTTGTAGTTAGTATCTGTAGTATTTATGTAGTTATTCACCCGGATGCTCTGAAAACTCTAAACTGAACTATTTAATACCTTTTGCGGTTTAATTATGAATGTACTATGTATTAAGTATAGGATATAGAGAATTGTTGAAAAATTTTATGATGTACATAGGTAAGGATATATAGTGACTATTTTTCCGTAGTAGCGAGACAAGGAAGGAAAGGAAGATAGTCTGTCCTGTCATTGCTACAAAAGAATAAAGGTGTGTGGTTCAATTCAGTTCAGTTTCTTTGATTGTGTAACTTTGCATTGTGTAGCTAGCTATATACTATGTATAGAGTTATAGAGCTTTATGTGTAGCATTATTTTAGGAGAATGGAACTAAGTAGAAGAAGAAAAGGTAAGTAATCTGCATCTGTTGTGTTGTCGTTGTGTATGGCTATTATAGTATATAAAATAAGAATAAGAGTGTGGTTGTTGAAAGGAGATGAAGAAGGAAGGGGTGTAGCTTTTGTTTCTAGAGTGTTTGTTCTGTTGACTAAGGGTGGGTGCAGAGATGAGCAGAACGACTGGTTGAGCCAATAGGAAACCCAATCTTCGGTGGGCGATGAATAGACTTTCTCATGCGCCCAACAAACAGCCCACTTACTCTTCTTTCTTACCCAACTAATACCCGCTTCTGTATACATTCTATAGATACTGATACAAACTGACTCTCTGACTTGAGTGCCAATGCCAACAGAAACACAAGAGGAATATCTCTGAAGATGTTCGGTAAGTAACTATAAAAGTAGTCCTTCCATATACCTAACTGAATGAACTCAAGTCATAAGGCTAAAAAGGGAATCAAGTCTCAGGAAGAATCACCGAGACCGATTGTGAACAAATGTGGCCAAGTTCACAAAGCATACAACCATATACGGATGCGCAATGTAAATAAAAATCCACTAAAGAACCAAAAATGGGAAATTATGGAAACAGTTTTGCCAAAATAACCCATTTTAAAACTTTCAACTACAGATCTGTTTATATGATGAGATTCACTGCAATTTATGAATTTGTTGGTATGCTTATTCAACTAAATTAATATTTACCACTTTTGCACCTACATTTTGGTACTTAAGGGAATAAAATACTCACACACACTGCTGCTGTAGCTTACAAACTTGCAATATTCAGATTTGCTTGCGTTTTAACTTTAACTAAACACTAAAAAACAAAAAATAGTAAGTTGTTTTAACACCACTCTGTTTTGGTTATTGTAAGGGATTGTATTGTAATCCATATCGCTGTGGATTTTAAAAAATTTGCGATATAATATATGGCACTTCCTTATTTTGGTTCTTAGGAGGGGTTCCGTTTAACACTAAATCTACAGAGTAGAGTAGCTGTAGCTTATTTTGTACCGAAACCTTTCCGTAAACGCGCTTCTATGTAACATAATATTTTGCTTACCCACATATTCGCTACTTTTACCCGTATGAAACCAGGAACTAGTTAGTAGATGTCTGCTTCAGTTCCTTCTCATCTTTCCCATACGATCCTAAGCTGCAGTAGTAGCCGTGTGACTACATTAATATACTTACTCTACCCTCTGCATACATAAAAGTTGCTCTCAGATAAAATATCTCTTTAGAGTCACACCACAATCATGCAGTGTATAAATATTCTTCTATGCTATCGTATCACACTAGCTCTACCTTATTGCCCCTCCATACACAAAATACAATAAAGATGTAGGAAGGTATACCTTTTATACGCTTTTCAACATCAGACCTTAAGTAAGTAGTATCTAGGATTAGTTGGTTTGGCTTTGTATTTTATATCATGTTTTGTCGGTAAAAGCTGAATACTCAGACTAAACTGAAATGATCACATACACATACCCTGGCCTTACATACTTTCAGACACAGTCGCAGATAGCATACCGTCACAATCACATCACTTCACATAACCTCCGTTTGTTTGTGTCAGTTTTGATTTCAGATCTGGCTTGACCACACACCACACCACATCACATCATTCCAGACGACAATATTTTATCCTAAGTAAACACAGGCAAGGCGCCTTGTTTCCCCGAACGTCATAATTTAATTCGTTGACTTTCCTAACAAAAACTGAATCAGAGCTAAACAATATTTTGTTTTGGCTCAAATAAAAATACAAACTTATTTAGTTAGTTAAACACAATTGCAATTTGAGTGATTTTTCTACACAACATTTACATTTATTGTACAACTGTATCTCTATCGTAATTTTGACTAGACGGACCTAAGTACGTAGGTATTGTTTGCATTTTACATACGAGTACTGTAGAGAACTTATCTGGAAACAAATATTTTATTAGTGTAAAAGTTATGTACACTAGTACATAAATAAACGAGAACACTCAGAACCTTTTGTGGTAGCATTAGGAAGATATTAGTACTGTACCTTTGTTGTATGGACTTATATAGAGGAAATATACTAAATCCTCCACTTCATAATAAAAAGCTCCGCTTTGACTCAAACTGTGTTTGTGTGTGATAGTAATTGCCAGAAATCAAGACATGAACAACATTGTTTGACTTGATCTCGCTTTATTGTTTATTGTTTCCAGTATCTTCTGCACCTTGCGTTTGCATTGCGTTTCATTGCAGCCAAAGCTACGAAAAAAACAATAAAAGCTTTCATTCAACTCAACTATTTGTTTGACTTAAGTATCCATATCTCCATTCTGTTCATTGTGTACACAACGGTAGGACAAATACATTTTATTTATGTTTTTCTGTTGCATTCAGTCTGGAATAATCCTCAAGTTTAAAGAAAAGCTAAAGAAAAACACCGATAAGATGACCAAGTGAGAATACATACGTCTTTGACTGAGCTGAGTTTACAATTTACCATTTACACTAAAGAGGGTATATAAGATAACAATAAAAGTAAGAAACTTTACTTACAACACAAGGAAAGCTTATGTCAAACTTTTATGAAGACTGAATTGAATCGAATAGGTAGATGAGAGACAATAAACATCAATATTTACTTTAACGCTTGTCCTATAGAAATTTCATGTTTTGTAATGACTCAAAGGAACAATAAAATGATAAAGGAAAAACACTAGTGATAAAAGTAATTTAAATTGACTTTTGTTGTGGACCGAAGTACAAGGAGTGTGTAACTTTTAGACGCAAATTAGTTCCCCGTGAATGTGTAATGGACATACCAACAAATAAAACAATCCATTTTGTGTTGTTGAGTCGGTACACTTTAAACTTCTGGAAATCGTCTCAGAATTGATTTTACGCATACGTGGTTTACATGGTGGTATACTACATGGTAGTGTTTTTTAAAGATTGAGATACTTTAAGTGCAACCCGATCTGCATAAAGACCATTTTAGAGACTTAAACCCGATCTCAGAGTGAAAGTTTAAAACCGGAAACTATTAACCTTTCTTATGTCGTCTATGATCATGTCCAGTGCCAAAATGCACGGTTCATCTAATCAAGATCATATTAAAAGACCCATGAATGCCTTTATGGTTTGGTCTCGGGGTCAAAGAAGGAAAATGGCTCAAGAAAATCCTAAAATGCACAATTCGGAGATAAGTAAAAGGCTGGGGGCCGAGTGGAAACTTTTATCGGAAGCAGAAAAGCGTCCGTTCATTGACGAGGCGAAACGTTTAAGGTAAATGAAAACTATCTCTAATGTCTCTAGCTTTAAACTTTTTAGCAATTCACAATGCCTTATTCATGTCACAAGATACAGCCATTCTAGATAAGGAAAAGGACTTTTACGTTAGTTAGTGACATACAGTATGAGATGCTTAATACGTACTTAATGCAATAGTAAATATCGGTGAAGGCTTTCCATTTTTTCTAATATTGCATTGAAGGTCTAGTTGTATTAGAGGTAAAAGTTATGCAAATAAAATCTTTAAGAATAAATAAGTAGAGCCAACATAATAGCTAACTAAATAGAAACAATTAACGTTAAACATTTTAAATTCAGTATAGTTACGTTAAGAGAAAGTTACCTGTTGTATTGCTATAATACAAATAAGCCATTTGAGAATATAAACAAGCGTAAGGATTTTTAGTTTGTAAATTCTCTCTTGCGCTTTTTGGTCTTAATTTTAAGTATGAGGTCCGCATTTTAAAAATGAGAATTAAAAAATAAAATTGAATACACTAGTAGAGTAGGTTTCATCACTTTTATCTGGCAGGATACAATTTAGCAGGAGCAATTTAAGTAGAGATTTATTGTAATGACCTGTAATGTTTAATGAAATGTATTGGAATTGGAACCTTAACAAACACAATGCAATGGTTCCTTCTCAACTGGTTTTTTGTTATAGGGCAATCTGAGGATTAGTATGCATTTACGCATAAGAAAAAAATAACTGCTTAACTTTCTATACTAAACCAATTCTTACATTTTCTGTTGGCATTTATTTTCAGAGCCCTGCACATGAAGGAACATCCCGAATACAAATACCGACCACGTCGAAAGCCCAAGCCCTCCTTGGTGCACTCAGCGAACAAATGCAAAGTTGACAATAATAAATTCCCATTTGGTCCTCTACCATCTTCGGTAATCCGAGCAATGGACTCTTTCCGCGCTGGTGGTGGACCATTTTTTCCACAACACGGAGGAAGCTCTCCGCATATGTCTGTCGGGATGCCAATTCCTCTTCCCAGTGGTGGCTCGCAATCTTCAATAGGAAACAGCGGCAGCGGTCTCCCGAACTTTCCAGCAGATTTCTCACGACTTTTCCCACATTTTCTTCCATCGTCCTTCCCCGAAGCTTTTCTTTCCCGATTAGCGTCTGCCAGGGTGATGAGTGGGGCTTTTGAAGATGATGCGAACGGGATTTCTAAACATGGACACGATGGTGGCATGAGTCCCCCGTCATCTTCCATCGTTCATCCTCTCAACAACAATAATTCTCCTTACCTTGTCTCACCGAAACACAAATCCTCTCGATCTCCCTCCCCACATTTGTCTCAAAGTCACAGCCACAGCCACGGCAATCATTCTTTCACTCATTATCCCAGCAGCTACAGTTACCCGGCTGTTGCTCTCTACCCGGGATTATATCCCTCACCATATTTGCACCATCCTTCTTTTCTTCATCCACATCCGTCTGCATCTCATGTTGACCCCCACCATCCTGACTTCGTTTCTCTTCTTGATCCATCCATTCACGCTAACATGCCTAAAAAGTCTCCAGTTTATGTTGTTCTCAAATCGGATTCTAATGGATCTGGAGGAAGGACACCGTCCCCAGTTGTTTCTGTTGTTTAATACAATATTCGCACAATAAAATATTAAAGTTACAACCCAAACGGTCACAATCACCAAAACCATTGTGAAACTTAAGATTATTAGCTCATTTTTAGTATTAAAAGTTAGCGTATAGTATAGGCAGTAGGTAATATTGTAGTTTAGTACACATACCTATAGATTAGTTAACTATATAGTTATTTATTAAGGCAAGTTACTGTCACACATTTTTAGAGGAGCAATTTGGTAACTTATTTAATGAAATGTGTACCCAATAGCTAAGTAAATAATTACTTAATTATGAAAAATACTTATGTACGAAAACATCCTTAAAATCAAGACTTAAAATCATTTATATAAGTACTAGGGCAATATTCAAGACAGTATTTACCATTTAGAGTATTATACATTTCGTGGTATGCTAAAATTAGGCTACTTTATGCTAAGTACTTACTATATGCAGGTTACATAAGTAGTTGCTCCTCTTCGTGTTTAGTATATGTAATATGTGTTACAGGAGTCATCGTGAAAATTAAAATACCTTGATCTCTATGTTTAGCTGAAGGATTCACCTTATACACTGATACACATAACAATGATGTATTTTACTATGTGACGATTAATGTTGTCCTCAATCCTCAACATAAAATTCACCCTTTATTTCTTTCCTGGGAGCTGAATGATGCTATGCTAAATGGTGGTGTATGTTTTGAACTTTAGCGAAAACAAAAACAATTCAAGAACAAAAAGTATATTGACTATATAGTTTTTATTAAAGGCAATTACATATAATATGTAAGTTAGAGTATAATAGTTAACTTCTTTTGTTTTCCAACACGTATTTAGACAATATCGAGTTACATGTTACAGTAAATATTATGAGTCATTTTACAATTATGCATAATGTTAGCATATATAAATGTCATGTATTCTTACCTTGCTGTTATCATTTACAATTCTATGTAGAGAATAAAATTGGCAAAGTTGTTACAGTACTTCGGTGTACTTACGAACGATGGCTTATAAATAAGAATGCATTATACATAAGTACAGTAGGTATCTCTCGGTAAATATTTATGTTGAAGCTGAAATAAATGATTTGTTTTGTGCATTGAAGTCCACTTTTCAAGCAACAATAAATTATTCCTTATGTATAATATTAATTTTATAGATTACAACTTGAATTATAACATAAACTGGATAAAAATTAATTATTGTGGATGTGTGCTTTACACATATTTATTATGTGCGTCTTAACAGGCTAAGTATGTAAATATTGAATAATTCTTGTACATATGCTGTTAAATTGTAGGAGAAAATTGTGTAATTAATATATCATGTACACTTAAATGGTATGCTGACCGGTTTAATGCAATGTTTAAGTTTAAATACTTTAATCTGCTCTAGTAATAAAGTATTCATTAGCATTATGTATGTTCTGTGCATTAAATAGTATGTAAATACATGAAATAAGGGGAATAAAGTGAACAATCATTGATGAGTCCGCACCGCAAACCAAAATCATATGCATGCAGCTCTAAATTATTCTCTGTCATCTCTGTCAATCTTTCTAAATACCATTAAAAGTATTTTGTTTAGATTATCACCATGACCTACAAACGTCCACAAATTAAAATTTATATACAGTGGATATAGAAAAGGGAAAACTAAAAACTAGATTGTGGATATCAAAAAGTCCTTTATTATGGCTTTGGGATCTGTCACGTAGCCATAAACTATTACTACAAACGAAAATAGACCAAAACGATGCAAATAAATGTATTTAAATATAGAGACCTTTATGGGAGTGGATGCCCCTATTAGTAATTAAGTAGAGATGAGAGCTTAGTTATAAAGCTTATATAACTATGTTACTTAAAGTTGCAACCGAAGTCACGTCATACCGACAATATACCTGCCAATTTCCTAGTAATCTCTTTATTAGAGGCAATTAAATAATTTGCTTGATTAAAGGTGCCATTTTTAATTAGAAATGAAAGTACTATAATGCTCTTAACTGTGGAATTACAACTACAGCTCTACAAACCTTTACAAGGTCAAAATATCAACCTAGTTTCAATTCTGAGAATTTGTGACGTAAATGGCGTATCTTTAATTGTTAAAACCTCCACTATTTAGGCATGTTAATCGGCATGTCTTTGAAATGAATGAGTCCTAAATTAAGTTAAGTCTTAAAAAATAAATTATTTGTGTCAAATAAATTTTTACAAGCAAATCCCATTAGCGCTAAGCTTGTTTGTAAATGTTAAATTATGTATCCGTACACAAGGGGATTATTACTAGGTGCAATTAGCACCTTGAACACATTTTAAAATAGAAGGCCGGAAAATGCAATTGGGGCGTTGTGGAGAGTGGAGACGATAATCTCAATTGGTTTTACTTATTTAACTGCATTATCTGGACATTTATAGTGATTCTGTCGCCAACTTAATCAAAATTATGGTTAGAAGTACTCACCTCTAGCTGACATGCCAAGACTAACCTTTTATTACATTATTTATTTATTATAGATTCAGATATCATATTTATTTGTTTGATTTTATAATGGATCTCATTCTGCAACACAAAAGTTAAATAAACTTAATAAAATCTCTTATCTACAAAACTCGAGCTTACATACAAACAATTGTGTGCAGGAAAGCATTTATTACACATCCCATTGTTAAGCAATTAGATAAATGTTATATTATGCTAGTGATGTTGATGCTGGGGTATCTCGGTGGTATGGTGGTGTTTCGAACATCTGCACTGTTCCCAAGTTTTTTTTATTGGAATGACCGTACGATTAATAATTATTGCTGGTTTATTCAATGAGATTATGGACAGAATAATAACAAACTCTGATAATATTATTTTAATGTCTCCTTCATTTCAGTCCAATAATTAATGTAATCTATCGTTAGCTTTGTACGGGCATGCACGCAAGCATAAATATACACAACTCATACCATATAACTAATCATAATTTCACCGCATTCAATTTTTTTAGTAGAATTGGTTTTGGATAATCTTCTCGTGGCTTTTGGGAGGGGTCTCGAAAAAATAGTGAATATATTACCATTTTATAAGATATAAGTAGTTGTCGATTTGTGTTGCTTTCATGAGATTCCATGAAGAGATGGCTCGCACTGCAAATAAATAGATGAAAAATATTTAGTTGTACTGTAATAAAATGAAGTATCTACACATGTTACATAACTGTGGAGAAAATTGAATAATAGAATAACAATAATATTCAAGTTTATGTCATTTATGACAGTTCAGAGTACATTTACTTTAATAGTGAACGAGAGTGCTTTTATATAGGTACGTACAAGTATATGAATATGAGTTTATCGACTGAACTAGATAATTACATATTATATGGTATGTATGTACATTTGCATCCACAATACTAATCTCAAAGCGAAGCAAGGCAGCCAGACCAGACCAGGCCACTCGTCAGTCCTTATCAAAACTACAATAAGCTTCCACAATGACCATATGCAAATATTCCCACTTTATCTTTCATTTCATACAATACAATAATTGATACAAATTCATCCACTCCACTTTGACTCTAATCTACTGTAATACCTACTGAAATTAACAATACAAACTTTAATGTATGCGGCAGGAGCAGGAGTTGGAGCTTTTTCACCGTAGTAGCATACACCACATAATAAATTCTCACGTGTTTATTAGTGGGTATACTGTTTTCCTATTTATGCACATGAAGATATTAAGTATTCTAATTCTAACTGTTGGAAACTAAAAACTATGTAGTACTTACTGCACAAAATGTATTTCTCTGCAGCCTAGTAGTCCTGCCATATAGCGTATCAAGTATAAGTTATATTAAGCACACATCAAGCGATATTAAATAGTATATTAACTATGGCATGGGCAGTGTCTATAAGAATGTAGATACTACTTAGATTTTAATAGCTATAATACGCACAATATTACTTGATCTGGCAATATCCATCAATTTTGTGGAGATACTAAATTAATTAATGTATAACAATGCGATTAGGTGCTTCAATTCTCATTTGACCTTCAGAAATACGAAATACTGAAATACACGTTGCAGTATTAATGTGCAAATACTAGAAGTACAATGAATAATCCAATTATGCAATGATTACCTACAAAGAATTATAATTATGGTGGAAATGTTAATAGTACTACATATTGTAGTGAGTGAACACCAATACCAGGTAAATGCTATAACCAGTTTAGTATATTATAAATAGAATGGATTGAACACACATGCAACAACAGCTTACAAAAATGTGGAGTAATACCCTGATAAGTTTGCTAGTTTTCCTAAGTAAATCTAACCCAGCTAATCCTAGAAATATGGCACACCTGAACTTGTTATGACTTTTAGGTATATCCTTATAACTTATATTGCACCGGTATCCATTAAATAAGCCTCCACATCTGCCCACAATAAATACAAATCTCTAGTAAACAAAAATTGCAATGTTGATTTTGATTAATAGGTAGGTTCCGACCGAAACCCA